>QAOC01009333.1:936893-1211268 GCA_003255005.1 Begonia fuchsioides
GAGAGAGATGTCGGGTAGCTCTAGAGAAGAGTTAGGGTTGCGGAGAAGGAACGTTGGGTAGCGGGAGTTGGAAGAGAAGAAGAGCCACAGCAAACTACTAATGGATTCCATGTGACGCGGGCCTTTTGGAATTAAGTACGCGAATGGGACCTTCATTGTCCTTACCTATGGCGGCTAGAGATAGATTATCTTTTAGAGAGAGAAAATACATTCACAGCGCCAGAGAGAGGGAGAGGGAGAGAGAGAGGCAGAAAGAGAGAGGAAGAGGGAGAGAGAGGGAGAGGGAGACAGAGGGAGAGGGAGAGAGATAGAGAGAGGGAGAGAGAGAGAGTTCGTGTAATCCTGTGAACGCTATTGTAATGTGAAATGAAGATCCTTTGAGAGATAGATTATCTTATTTGAAGCATTAAGCACTCCATCCACTTTTCTCCACATTATCTCTTTTCAACTAGAGTTAAACTAGAAGCGAAGAAAACCGCGTCGAGATCGTGATTCGAACTGCAACTGTCAATTTTAAAACAGCTATTAGTTTTAATTTTTTAAAAAATATAAAATTGGGAACCTGACCATTGATAAAAAAATTAATTCCAAATCGGATAAAATCTAAACTAAAATCAAATGTAACTCGATATAAATTCAAAATTTGATTCCAAACTCAGTTCAATCACTTCATACTCAACTCAAATATAATGAAAAATATTTTATTTTTCAAACATGGAACTAACCGGGACAAACCAAAATTGACTTGTATTTTACAATTTTGATTTCGATCCATGATTTAAACTATAGTGGATTACAAGTGGAAATATGACACAAAACGAGAAAGGGAATAGCTAAGGATAAGTAGAGAAAAGCAGAAGAAAACACCCTCTCTCTTTCATTTCTTTTATAACGTTTGAATTATACACACATTAAAGCTACTCCTTTAAAAATCATTTAAAGACAAGCACCAAGACAAACATTATCGTCTATTTCTTTTCAATTTCTATTTGACACGCAGCACCAATTCCAATATTCAGCTACTCAATTTACGAGGATAAATCCAAAATATTTCTTAATAATAATAACGAAAATTTTCGATCTGTCAATCGTTGTTGGAATTTAGCAACCCTAGTTCATCCGAATCATACAATTTTAATCGTTATGGCCAACTCTTCCATTGGCTCTACGTACTCGATTTAATCATTTTCCTTTAAATAATATATTTCAATAAATAAATAAATAACCCTAGAAGATGTAAGCTATGACGCGTAGGATATTTAAGAATATAGACTTCTGATTTTAACGGTATATTAATTATTTGATTGTATTACATAACTAGTTTATTTAAAAAATTGAGTTCAAAATATTCGAAAATAGCTTGTAGTTTCTTTATTTTTTATAATTCATTTATTTTTAACTGGAGAGAAGGACGAGAACCAATCAACTATTTCTTTCCCTTTGCATTACTCCATTAATCAGGTTAGAAATTATTTTATGTTCCAGAACTATAATGCATGATTTATGGGGAAGAGGGGAACATGCTATTTTGTTTGATTTAAAACAACGTTAAAAAACAAAATAAAAACAGATGAAAATCCAGCTCTTATTGTTATATACAACACATATTTACATAATATTGTCTAATGTCAAAACTAGAGTTAAAAAAAGAACAAACAAGGGATTTCTCTCTGACTTTTTGCTGTGTTTGCCTTGCCCTTTTGATCTTCAAAAAGCTACTTTTTTCCTCGACGCCAAAAAAATAAAAACATTCCTTTTTTTTATTTCGATTTGACACCAATTTCTGACGAATTAACCCAGCTGGAGAAGGCTCGAAGAGTGTTCATATCAGCTCGGTAATGCTTCTGAGTAAACTCAAGTAGCAAAGGCCACGTGAAATCTGGGTAAATTCTTGGAGTTTGATCGTCCAATAATTCCCTTGGAGGCCTTATAATTTTATCACCTTTTGGACAGAGGAAAAATGCAAGAGATTTTCTCGATCTTTCTCTATTCACCACTGCTCGGTGCAAACAACTCTTGTATTTTCCATTCGACAACGCCTGAAAAATCCGAATAAGGGTGTTTAAATAAAACTCTTATTTCATGTCTCGAGAGTTATCGATAATAGTTCAATCGGTGCGTATTTAATCACTGTTACAACGATATTAAAAATAAAATTGGACCAGAATCGTCGGGTCATCCCAATTCTCGAGAATCGTGAAAAAATGAACTCTAGTAAAAAAATTGAAATTGGATAAAATTTCACCCTCAACCGAATAAATCTCAATCTAAAACGAAATAAAACATGAGATAAACTCGAAAACTAATTCTAAACACTAGAAACCCAACCAAGTTACAACAAAAAGATATATATGTTATTTTTTTAATTTTACAACTAAATCGGGACAAATAGAAATCACTCTCTATTTCACGGTTCGGGTTTCAATCCATCCGAAGAACCGGACAAGACGGACCCCTAATTAAAAGCGGTGCAAAAAACCAAAAGCTAGTGACTAGTCTTAGCTAAACTCCAATATAACGTTTTATAATTGGATAAATCCAAAACGTAAAAGTTTGAAAAGGCTGGTATAAGCTTAGAAGAAAATAAAAATGAAATTAAACTACATAAATCATACGGAAAATAAGAAAAACCCATTGGTTTTAAATCAGACAAAAGTAAAAACAATTTCTTACCATGAACGTGTCGCCAATATTGACGACAAAGGCATTGAAATTGGGTGTAATGGAGCGCCACTCGTCGTCTACAAAAACTTGCAGGCCGCCCACTTTGTCTTGGTGAAGAATAGTAAGCGAAGTTGGATCGCAGTGAGGGCCTGTGCCTAATGTAAGCTCAGGGTTTTGGCATTTAGGGTAATAATTTAGCCTCATTATCGAATCATTTTCTTCGTAAAAGCTCTTAAAATGGCTTCTTTCTATGTTCAGGCTCATCCCTAAAAGCTCCATGATCTTCAGAGATAGATTGCTCATTGCGTTGCAGTATTCCTGATAAACCTTCCTGTCAAAAAACGGGAAGAAAAGGATTAATCGATTTCTCTCTCTAGATTTTGATTTTTCTGGCGATAGACAGCGATGTTCATTCGGGTATTCTTACCCGAATCGGTCGAATTTTTCGCCCATTTTGTCGCGAAAATACTCTTCGACGGCGTTCGACAGCCTTTTTTCGGCCGAGAATCGGAAGGAAAGTGTTTCCTTCCATGGAAGTTTAGAGAAGAATCTTCCGGTAAAGCTACTAGCATATCCACAGTGTTCTCCAACTTTCCTTTGAGCCTTTTGTTTCTCCAAGAGATTCAATCCAAAAAAATCATCCATGTAAGCGTGAGCATTAGCTATTAACTCATCATCAACTCCATGGTTGACGACGAGGAAGAAACCGTGCTTTCGACACGCTTCTCCGACGAGTTTCGACGCCTCCGATGAAGCCGCTACATCGCCGGAGATGAAACCCTTCAAGTCGATCAACGGAACTTCAAGCTCCGGTGAGAAAACAGTAGGCTTTTCTTCATCTGGCCATAAGAACTGATTCGGCATATTTGATTGGTGGCTAAGAACAGAAGGATCGAAAACCAAAGGGGTCTGATCATCATCTTTAAGTTCATCGTTTTGGTCCGTGTTGCATTCGACAGCCATTGATGAGTTGAACAAGCTCAGAATATTTAGAGAGAGAAAGAGAGAAGTGGAGAGAAAGGGAATAATATCTTAGCTAAACGAGAAAAGAAGATCTTCTTCTTGTTTGAGAGGTTTGATGAGAGAAAAGCCCTGGTCTTTCTTAATTGCGGAGGAAAGTGAACAAAAATTTGGAATCTTATAGCTACGCTCTTTCTCTCTCTAAAACATCCCTCAGATGAAAAATAATTGCAACAAAGGGCTTCCAAAACAATGTATTTACCAATAAAGTCCTCATTTTTCAAAATTTTCGTTGAGGGTATCATCTTCTAGGTTTTGTTTGTCTTCATGGCTGTAGCTAGAGCCGGCAAACGAGCGAGCTGGCTCGCCAGCTCGCTCGGCCGGCTCGTCTTGCTGTCGAGCCGAGCCAGGCTCGGACCGGAACAGTACCGAGCCTGGCTCGCTCGAGCCTCTCCGGCGAGCCCGAGCCGAGCTCGTCGAATGAGGCTCGCGAGCCCGACGAGNGTTTGGCTCGCCAGGCTCGACGAGCCGGCCTTCCCGGGCTCGAGCCGGCTCGATTGCCAGCTCTAGCTGTAGCCAGGAGCATTTCCCAATGGAGTCTGTCAGTTTCTTCAGCAAGGAAACTCCAAATTTCACCAAATAGTTCCTTATATATCTTCCTTCTATCTTTCCCTGTGTTTTTACAGTCCTGCACGGATCCAAAAACTGTTGATTTTTACATATTACAGTGTTGTTTTTAAGATATACTTCAGTCTGAAGAAAAATAATGGCGGTTTTTGGTTCAGAATGCATTCTGAACTACACCAAATCCCTCTCACGCCCTAGACGACCTTTGCAAGCTCCACTGATTGAACACTGAAAGTTCTTCCGGTACATTTAAGATTACCTTTTCCAAATTTATCTGTGAAAGAGAGAGAAGCGTAGAGAGATAGCTAAATAGAGAGAGAGGGGAGGAGAGAGAGAGACAAATAGGGTTGAACATCTAATAATGGTAATCATGTAAAAGAAAATAGATATAGAATAACAACGATTTCAAGATTTACGGAAAAAAATTACGAGTAGATAACATGACTTAAATTAATATTCTTTTATGAATTTGTATAATTAAATATTAGAGTAAATCGTAAAATAATTTAAAAAAAATAGTGACAAACTCATCATGGGTCACACGATGGTCTTGTCGGGTGAAAATATTTTCTTAAAATTCGAACCATGAAAATATTTTCTTAAAATTTGAACCTATCTTTTGGATATTTAGGCCAATGGACACACCCTATCCAGCGGGACTTGATTATTTGCCTGAACCCGTACGAGCATAATTCAGTTGGCTTAAAGATGGTAGATTTGGTACAAGAGCTTAGGTTCGACGTCTGCGCTATCCTAGTGTAGAAATTGTTACCCTCAATGTTGGGGTGACTCTTTGAGATATCAGGTAAATGCCTCTTATTTCTGGGCCGCTGAGTCACCGTGATTTAACCCTCTCACAAACTGTCGGGCCGGGGTATGAGGGCTCTAGAGTCGAGAGATTTCGACTTTTGGGTACAAGAATGTTTGCCCTAATTTCGAGAGTCGGTTTTCTAGTTGATGTTTTCATTTGCATCGCAATAACAAATAAAAAATAAACTAAACTTGGGATTCATCCTCTAATTGCTTTCATCAATCTGTCATTTTAACTCTTTTCTTCAAATTAAACTCAATAATGGAATACGAGGCAGCCGGTGCAAGGAAAACGAGAGAGATGACTATTAATACGCTTAAGCTACAAATAACTTTAAGAAAAATTAATTAGGTATATTATTTTATAAACTATTTTAGTTCTAAGGATTGGCACCGATGGCTCGTTTGATGTGAAATATATATACACACATAATTGAGTGACATCGACACGAAACATCACTCGTGGGAGAACAGCAATTGTTTAGTCAAACAGCCATAGGGAAAGAATTTTGCGTGACAGAATGCCATGCATGTATGAGGAGGAGGCAACGAGTTCTCTCAAAAGACTAGGCTGGAGTCGATATAAACCAGAAACATCTAGGTTGGATGGAAGTTTCAAAAGCTTATATTAAAAAATATACTTAGAATTTTTCTTTCATTATCCACCAAAAGTAAGTATGCTTTTTGAGGGGGTAGAGTAGTGACATTTTTGAAACCCTAAGGAAGTTGTAGACTCCAAAATTAAATAATATGGACATAAATATAATATTTAGATCGAGTTTTCATTGATGAAGCTGGATTTTGAGTTGGTTTTATACAGCTTTGGTCGGGTTTTGCCCAATTTTAATCATTTTCTGGATACACGTTTTTCGACCCCCAAAATCAGAACTAGAAGATAGTGAAATGCGAGTTGTAGGAATTGGATTGGAAACCGAAACCATGACAGAGCACAATCGTGACGATTAATCTGGAAGATTGCTTTTGGAGCTTGCTTTTGCCAAGAAGACAGTAGAGATTTTGTCTGTTTGATGAAGCAAAAGGGTTGTTCTAGTGCCTTGGTTGCAAGAGGCAGCCCCAACTTTATCACCCAAAGAAAAAGAGGAATAAAAAGTTGAAGCAAAGGAAAAATAAAGATGCTTTTCTTCTTTTTAACCTACTTTAATTTCAGTAATTATGGACAAATCAAATGCAAGATCACATAACAATCTCGAAGGTTCTAATTTCACGATTTTTAAAAATTATGATCGATGATCAGTTTCAGTTTGGACCACGGTCCCGGTCTGATTTTGTCTACCTCTAAATAATAACGACTTTACAAGTGAATAAAGAATTTCAAAACAATTCAATTTAAAATTATTGATAATTTATCATCGAATATAATCCGTGTCATAACTAAACAATTTCTCGACGTGACTATTCCATTTTTCTTGAACGATGCGGCATTATGCATATCTGGTGTAAAATAGTTAATTTCGCGTCATTTTCGCCGAAACAAAAGTCGAGAGAACTTCACTACAGGGGAGGATGAAAAGGTCGACGAATTGGATGCTTTTCGATCATCTTTGGCAGTGGTTTAGCAAGCACTCGTAGAATTTGTGACACGTAAAAAAGGTGCCCTCAAATCATATCAAACACATTTAAAAAGTACGTAACATGTCTCATAAAGATATTTAAACAGTTTATTGTATGATTATTTACAGGTGTAGCTCCATTTATTTTCTTTATTTTTCAGATTCAAAATTATTTTAAAATAACGTTATTTAGTCCACTAGAAATAATCGTTGACATACTAATCATGCTTATTGTATTTACTATAATAAATTAAATATTCATATAGATCCTTACTGAAAATATTATGAATTATTTTTAATAAATTAGAATAAGAGAATAAATATAATCTTAACTGCCACGAAATAATTTTTATATATTTATTCTATAACTAAAATTTTATTTTTAAATTTTAAATTAACAAAATGAAAACTGCATATCTTTAATATTTTTATCCGAGCAATTAACATGCCAATCATCTTGTCTTCGTTAAAAAACAAAGAATTTAGCATAATATTATAAAAACCATTTGATTATGAAAGCAATTATTATTAAATTAACGGAAATAAAAAATAAATAAGCAACTTTAACACAAAAAAAATGAGCCGACAAGATCTTGGGAAGAAGATTACTCACTGTCATCGAAAGAACGAGTTTACTTCAAATGAATGAAGCAGCTATGAAGTGGAAATTGCACTACGCTCGTCAACTTTGATTGTCGTTCATTAAACAGAACAGACAGGGTTAAGATTGTCACATTCCAAATATTTATTTTATCATATGCTATCTTGTTGAGTAAAAGCTAAACATAGAACTATGCAACCCTAAACCCTAAATATCGAGTTTAGGGTTACGTTTCCGGCAAGTGTAGGTTGGACTTAACGGGACATCTATGGTTGTTACATATAGTTTAACGATGAATTTGTGTTAATAATAACTATATTTGTCATAAAGACGATCAAAATTGTAGTTTTATTTAGTACTTACAGTACAATATTATATATTCTGAGGTGAAGCGTGTACGGCTTTGTTTTTAGATTTATAATTCAAAATATGTTATACTAAGTTAAAAAATACGAACAAAACAAGTACCCAAACTACCAAAATGTGTCGTGAAATGATAGGAGACATCAAGTGGGAAAGAAGGAAATGGAAGGCCCTTCAAAGTCCAAAGAAAATAACAAATGAGTTCTTCACAATATAGAAATCCCATGGGATAGATGGACCCGGAAAAAGTCTAAAGAATACGATCCAAAACTTGAAATCGAACCGATGGAGTTAATAACTTAAAAATTGAGTAACAAGACGAGAACACTGAAAGTCCGAATATCATCAAACCCTTATCACCATAAGATAAAAAAAATGATCTCTTCAAGATAAAACGAGTTCTCTCCGTTAGAGAAATCCCACTAAATCGAATAGATCGATCGAACAAAGAAGAATTCGGGAAGCAAGATGAGAGCAACAAAAGTCGAAAAGGCGTTGAATTTGTGACCAGATACGAGAGGACAAGAACGATCTCTCGAAGATCACTTCGTGTACTATCCGCAAATGGAACTTTGTTTGCTTGCAAGCATTATTTAGTTGGTGGGTTTGTGGAGATGGGAAGAGTATGAGAGAAATGGGGAGCAAAGACAATCCCACACTTGATTTGGTGTTGGATTTTTGGAGAGTTAGATGCCTCACTTAAAAGCATATATACTCTTCTCTTCCCTTCAATTGAACTCAAACTTCTTGTCCTTTTGCTTCAAATGGAGAATCTTACATGTTTTATTATTTTCTTTTTGTTTTTTCATAAATATGCAAGGCTACAACTCATGTCTATTTTGTGAGACACTTTCCTCAAATAGAACTCTTTTATTTCATAAATTTTTACTAAGCTTTTCATTAATCTTTCGATGCAATTCGTAAGTGTTCTAGTTTCACCTACAAAACTATCCCAATTGTTGCTTTCAATTGGGCTTTTGGGTTTAGTTGAATCGAATCAGGCCAAGGCTCTCCTTCATTATAGCTAGAGGTTCACAATTGATCTTCCAAAATTAAGGACGTGTTGCTTGTGTTCCCAAGTTAATATGCTCTTCTTCTATTAGGGTTGTATATGTGGCTTAGAACTCACATATAACTATGTTAACACGATACCATATTGGCCGCATTTATTCGTTAATTATCAAAACCGACGTCTCGCGAGAGAATTTTGAAAAAAAAAACACAATCAAATATGTACTTATTCTTTCGAATGTATGGTCATAGGATATAATATTTTGTGCAAGATGTGTACACCAATCCATGGATACACAGCTTGACTTCCACGGACGGTGATACCCTTTTGCTTGTGTTCATCGAACAAATATCGTAACATCCATCTCGTGAAACAAAAAAGAGCAAAAGCATAATCGCTTTACGAATCATCGAAAAGTCATCTCGAGAAAAAAAAAACTTACGCTAGGAAACGATCAAAGACATACTATTCGAAAACCAGACTCGGTCAGAACCAGAACAAGAACGAAAATCAAAATCAGAACTAGAACCAGAATCAGCACGAGAACGAGAACCGGTTGATGTTAAGCAAATGAAGTGATAGGGCAGCCCCCACTGGGCAAGACTAGTGAAAAGAAGAAGAGCTAAAACCACACAGCCTTCCCCAATGAGGGGCTGCCCTATAGCTTGTTTGCTTGAAGAATGAGTTGATGAGTGATGGTCTAGGGCTGTTTCGCCATATTTATACTCACAGGCTGTGTGTTTTTTGCGTTTGATTTAAGCCATTTTCTGCATATTATCTTTCAAGCTTTTTTACTTTTTATAAATTATTTTTTGGAGCTTCACTTTAATTCCTGTTTTTATGATTCTTTTATTATAAAATTATCTTCTTTTCCTGATATTTAACGTTAGGGTTTTGAAGTTTATTCTTGTTAATCTCTTCTCGGGATGAAATTCGGTTGATTGACCAAGTTAATCGTCGTATTGTAAAAAAATATAATGAATCGTGTAATTTTTTAAAGTTTATAAGTTTTTTTAGAATATCTTCTTATTATAATGCAAGATCAACAAGGAATCGTTTCGACTGATAAACCCGGGATCAATAAATTATAATCAACCAAATATTACAAAAATCTCAATCATTTCCATCCCCCATTTGTAAGATACAGAACTAGTAAAGCTGAATGATATTCTGTATGCAAAATAAAAATCTACAGATTACTTCAAGCTTTCTTTGGGTCTTATAAACACCGAATCCAAGCATAAACCACCTTTCGTATGCGTACAATCGATTTGAATCATCGAAAACTTGATCTTCATAAGCAAGAACGGCTTATCGACAGTGAAATCCCCGACGAAGTAATCAACCCAGTGGCCAAATCGATCCAAATAACATTCCGATATGGTGTTTTGCCCGTTAGAGGCTGAGAGTTGAAATCTAACCGGTTTCATATCCCAACCATGGACATGATCAAGCTCCGCGATTCTTCTGCCAAATCTTCTCGAGGTTTTCCCGAGCTGCAGCCGGAAATATACGCTGTAGCTTCCACGTGGAAACTCGAACTCTAATTCTCCTACGATTTCTACCCACCAGATCTGTTTGAGATATGCTACCGAATCAAACCTGTATAATATGAATGCATATGATGATTTACAACTACGATGGACTGGCGAAAAAATACAAAAATGGTACACCAAGATTTAACATCGTGAAAAACCTTAAACATAGGCAAATTCAAAATTCACTCCAAAAAATTGAGTAGCAAAATGAAGTTTTCGACTCGATTAAATGCATATAGAGCGGCTGAAAAACACCAATTATGCCCGGCGAGATAACCCGTCAAGCTTTCACAGAAGGAAATGACCATGATATGAGAGGGATATTAGAGTAGCAGTTATAGAAGAAAAGGGATAATGAAAATTATAGTTTTTCAACTCCACAAAAAATTGTAGATGAGAGAGAAGAACTAATACATTCACAAGAGAAGTTGTTTAGTTATTAAATCTCACATAAAGTCCTCCAAAAATCTAATAGAATAAAATCTTTTTCCCCCGCACTGAAATTCATTGCCTGCCATTGTTCTTAGTTGCACATCAAATTCTATTCCACCACTCAAAAAGTTTCTTTTTAGATTCTATCCATTACGTACAAATGTAATTCCACCCATTTGTATTTCTATTCATCAACAATCAATTGGTGGAGTATATATTAATGTTTAAAGATAAGCACTAACTGAGAATAAAGGCAAAGAATATATCAATAGTTGTCATAGTTTAGATTTCAAGCAACCATGGAAGTAATTAAATAAAATATTCTTAGAATAAAATTCAGTTAATTTGGATGATTATAAAATAATTAAAAGCCAGAAGAATTCTTGTGGATTTGAAGATTAAAACTCAAGAAGCTAATGGTGTTTTTATGAGAAAAGAAAGGATATATCCAACAAACAAACATCCAGTGATTCAAGCTAACAAATAAGATCAAAATCCAACAATTTTTAAGGATTTTGGATGAATGGGTTGCAACGATTTTTCTCATTAAGATAAAATACTAAAAGGGTAAGTTTTAGGCAATAAGATTTACCTGGATTCTTCAGATGTAATGTGATTCCAATATCTTCTATCATCAATTCCAGTTATCTTCAAAGCTTTGGATGAAATCGCCAAGAAGATTTTCCCAGAACCCTTGTCCAACCAGAATTCCTATTAAAAAACAACGAAACAGATAAGTCGATCGAAGCCTTAAATTCCATGGAGTAGATCGAACATGAGAAACTTACTTTATTGCCGTTGTCGAATCGATTAGGTCGACATAATCGAGCATAAACATCTCTCTTGCACATCTTATCGGTATCTGCGTCGCCAAACTTCTTCACAAGAAACTTAAAATTGGAAGGCAACTTTGATTCCCAAACAAAATCAGCCAAAGAAGCATCGTAGGAAGCGCGGCTCAATCGGGCCAATTTACAGACATCGGGTGGGTCCAAGTACTTGAAAATTTCGGAAATACAGCTCTCTGGTAAGTCCCCGAACTGGGATTTTAACGAAGAAGAAGAAGCTCCATTTTCAGTCAGGTCTTTGGCAAAAACAGTTCCCATAAACTCAATGAAGAGGAAACGGAAAAGCTAATTTAGAGGTAGAAAAGGAGATTGAAGAAGAGAAGAGAATAATAGGGTTTCGGAAGGGAAGAAAGAAGAAGCATTTGGGAGGTGGAAAAGGCACAAGCACGGAGACGCAGACAAAGAAGAGGGGGAACGAGGGGAAGTCTTATAAATCCGCCATTTCAAGTTCAACAACCACTTCAAGAAAGTTCTCCATTGACGTGTTCTTGACTCCTTTTCATTTTCAATTTAATTAATTTTCCAATATTTCTTATACATGAATAATAATTTATAAAAATTAAATAATTTATAAATAATTAAATTAATTTTATTTTTCATATTTAAAATGTAAAATGGTTAACTAAGTTAAAAATAAAGCAAAAGATAAATTAAAGTTTTGTGTGGACATAATACCACCACAAAGCTACGTGGGATGATTAATTGAGTTTAGACTAACCTACAAAGTCTATTAACACACCACGTGGCCATCATTAGTGTGGAGTTAGTTTTTAATGATACTTTAATTAATTATTTTTTATTAATTAATGGATTGTCGGTTGATAAATCTATGTCAAATTATAAAAATAAATGGACTTAATCAACATGCTTTCTCTTTTATTTCCTTTCAAGGAAGGCATTTTAATTGTACAAAGGCTAAAAAATAAAAAAAAAACATTTATTTTAATTATTTTAAATTGTAAAAATAATTTTAAATATATGGTACACTTCATAAATGAGCACACGTGTAAGAATATGAGTTTCAATTCACCATAACATTTATTAGAAGATAATAAATTAAAGAGTTGTGATAGGACGACGATCTTATCATAATCTATTAGAATATAAGCATCAAATAATGATTTTTGTAATTAAAATTCAATTAGCAATATTTAATTATTAATGAAGCAAAGTAATATATTAAACCTAGTATTATTAAATGTTAAATTAATCATGTTATTTTGGAATTAATTTTATTCCAATATATGAATAAATTTTGAAATACAAGTTATCGTGTTGCTGAAGAAAAAAAATTAATCATGGTGGGTCTCCAATTTAGACTCTTTTTTATCAATTTCTATGGGGAGCGAAGCAAGTGGATCCGAGTTAGGTTCCGATACGAATTAAAACAAATTGAGTAATCAATCTGATCTGAATTCGATACAAAATTTTAGGTTGGTTCGGGTTAAGATTTTCATATAGTTTTGTAAAATTCAAACTATCGGGTTATCAACTCTAATCGAATAAAATTCAATTATTTGATCATAAAGTGTGGATTTAGTCAATTAACCGATTCGACAGATTAGTATACAAATTCAATCTAATCATATATTCGATCTAAATCAAACTGATTCAAAACTTTAAATTAGTTTTTAAAATTAAAAATCAATCTGATTCACCTAAATAATCAGTTTGGCTCGATTTGGTGGGTTGATCTGACCCGATTGCCACACTCGTATTTCATCCTTTAGTAGCTAGAAACGAAGCAAAACTCATTTACTCTCACTACCATCTAACTAGTCGCGAAGATCAATCTATTACATGATAATATTCGAAACCAAAAACTATTATAAATATCTTTGATGTGACATTTCGCAAAGTACATAGAGACACGAAGAAAACATGTGTTCTATGCATTGGATTTATAGTTGGAGTCATAAACACATAAATAAACATGTCATGGTTTATTTTGTTCATTTTAAATTATATGAATTATTATTTGCTTAAATTCAAATAATTAATATATTACAATAATCAGCTAAATTATATTTTCAAAAATGTGAAACATGTCGAAAAACTAGAGAAAGCCTATAATTGTTTAATAATCGAGCTATATAATGACAAGTACTGACCATTATTTTTCAACGTAGAGCCAAATCAGTCTCTAGAAACTCTCTCTAATAATTCATCCTCTTTCTAATAATTCGAGTCTAAATGCCGATAATAGTTTTTTTTTTCATTTTTCTCGAGCATGTGTTCTTAGTTGTCACGTTCTCTTCTTCCATATTTTGTTCCCGTGAGTTATTGTACACTTACGAAAAAATGTGTCGGTGCAAATTATAACGCCAATGTCGTCAACGTGCATCGACAATCACGCCAGATGACTTAAAACTTTCGAATTTGACAAAATTGTTTTATTAGTGGATATAAAATTTTAAACTTTTAAATTTATGATAAATAAATATTATAAATAATTAAATGACTTTATTTAGTAAAATTTATCGTTGAAATATTTTTTTATTATTCAACTTGAATGACTTATTTATGAAAATCTAAAGGGCGTTCAATGATTTATAAGAATCCATATTAATTTTAACCTAAAATTGCAGATATCATACGAAACGAGTGGTTGTTTCTAGCGTTACAAGCGCAAAGATGATAAAAATATCGCAATTTATTGCGATGCACAAATCGTAGTAGAAATAAACAATAGACAACTTCCATAATTGTAACACCATAAGGCCTCTCGAGTATAAATACTCGAACATTTGAGCGGATCAAATAGCAGAATAGCTATAATCGATATTGGCCTCGGTCTCAGCTGGCGATAAAGGCTGGGAAATAACCGATAATATGACAGAAATTCCAAACAAGATGGTGACAATGGCCGTGAAATTGGCAAGCAGAGCTTCGGGGCCGTATTTGGCGAGTCCGGCCTGCTCGAGAAACGTAAGCTTCTCTAAAATCCCCAAGGCTGCATTTCCAACTGCTAAAATGTAAACCACAAGACCAAATATGACATGCCATGGGAGTGATATAGCTTTCAGAGAAGATGGCACGCCAGGAAATAGGAAGATTATCAAGCCATAGATCCACTGCAAATGAACAAAATTATAGTTAAATTTATTAATTAAAGTAAAATTAGGTGAATTATAGTTTCATTTATAAATGGTTTTCTTTATTTCTGCAAAATCAAAAAAATAAAAATCAAAGTTCTCAAAAAAAAGAAAGAGATAGAGAAGAGTACGAAATGGCACAAGAAAATTAAAGTAACTTGACACATCGATTAGCTACAATAACTACATTGTAGCATAAATACTCGATTATAAACATTAAGTATTTATATAAAACTCGATTCGGCGATAATATAGTGCAATTAAGGATATTAATAAGATATATGGTGTGAGTAAAATCCGAGGTATTGGATATAAAAATTACCTGAAGACCGTAGAGGATGATGACGACGATGCCGATCCAAGAATGGAGGCTGTAGAGATTGGCAATTCCACTTTCATTGTGGAACTTGAAAGCAGCATAGATTCCAATGCATCCCAATATTAGTGCAATTGCTTGAAGAATCATGTGGATTAATTTATTCACTTGTTTTCTAAATGGGAGTGATTTGTAGACCATTATGGCTGCATTGTTAATAAACAATAGCATAAGTTAAAAAAGAAGATTAACGAATGCTAATTACATATACGTTAAATATTACCGTCGCCTCCGATGAAGACCATCCCAATCAGCATCAGAACTGGATGAATCTGTCCATGGAAAAAAGGAAATCAAAGCTATGGGTGAATAATGAGATGGTTTTGTTTGATTTGGTTTTGTTTAGTTTGGTTTGGTTTTAATTTGTTGCAGGAACTGTGAGTGTATTTTTTAAGAACTTCAGCTGTCAAAAAGACTCGATAACTCGAAAAATTTCAACTATAAGTAACGCGAAATTTTGAATGAATCAATAAAAGCTTTAAACTTTATCATAATTTTGACGAGCACCTTACCATATCCATCTCTTTCAATGATATCTATCAATTTGGTTATCAAGCTTCCTAAATTTAGTCGATTCTAAGGATTAGTAGAAAAAATCAAAGAAAATGTAAGTAACCATAACGTTGTGTTTCGTTTAATTCAATCAACCTCTAGATGAACATCGGCTTTTTCATCAAACAAAAGATCGATAGTATTTTCATGGCCCTATTTTACATTAAATTAATTGACGGGATAAGGATAAAGTATATGTTAAAAATTATACTAAAAAGTTCAAGGCATCGATTGATAATTTTTAAAATTTTAACTATATTCCTAAACTATTATGCAGTTCAATAAAGATTATATTTATTCTATTTTCATAAAATATAGATAAATAAACAAATATAATGTTTGGTGGGTTGTAGACGTCACGTGGAGGTAGCTAGAGCTTTCGACTATTTTGACGGGTGGCCTCCACATGAAAGGCAGATCACCCTCACCTTCCTCCACTCACAATGATTGTCATTTTAGGGTTTCTAAATATTTACATTTATCAGCTATCTAAGCAAAAAAAAAGGTGTTAAAGAAGGATACTTCAAAAGCTTGCATTATTTTCTTTGATCCAATTCCCAAAGGAAGCTCAAAAGGGTCTAAAAATAAGACTATCTTAGGCTAAAATATAAAAAAATACGTAATAATTTAGGCTTGTTTTTATCATCAAAACTGAGAATAAGGAAACTCTCACAGGAACTGGAAGCTGTAAAACAAGTCTAATTCTACAATTTTCTTCGTCATGATCTAAACCCAGATTCAGAAAACACCAGTAAAGTAAACCCAGTTTTTAGAGAGAGAGAGAGAGAGAGAAACATACGTTGAAGATGAGGCTTTTGTTTGTGGACTGCCACGCGAGACCTCCTAAGAAATCGACACACCAAATCAACACCATGATAATTCCGGCGACCGCCAAGATTTGACCGGCGATTGCAAACGGGAAAGCCTTCACCGATAAGGCCATCTTCTCCTCTCTGGCGACTGATTTATCTCTCTCTCTCCTCTTTCAAATTCGCCAAACACCGATGAACTGGTTCGTTTGACTTGTCTTTGAGGTTCTATAGTTTGTTCTACTTCGTTTCCCCCGTCCGATGTAAACTCCATCCCCTTAATGATCTTGCCACGTGGGCATTACTCATCAAATTATTGTTCCTGATTTTATCTTCGTGGCACATGTTTTACCTGAAAGAAAATAAACTAAATAGTTTAATGGGTCATAAAAAAACCTATAATGTTATAAGACACCCTTTGATAATACAAAATTGCAGGGTAGACTCAAGAGAACCAAAGGAGTAAAGGCAGAAAAGCAATTACGTCCAAGCAATTGGGAGGATATTACAAATAGCTATTTGATAAATAATTAATTTGATTTTCTTCTTTGTCTTTTGTCAATTATGTACTGCTGGATAAAGGGCAGATTCCTTCTTCTATATGATCCATATTTTTCTTGATTTTCCTCTATTATTTTCTTTTGTTTCTTCCTATTTATTTGCAATTAACCTTTTGTGAGATGAAGTCATCTGTGACGTCACAGTTTGCTCATTTAGGTTGAATTGCTGACATTCTTTTCTACCAAATCATGACTCAAAATATAGTGCAATTACTGAACAATTATTCTTAAATTAATTTTTTTATTAACTGATGAAGTGATCCCAAAGCTTAAATTGACACAGCTTATCTAAGATTCCAACAATCAAATAAGATTTCAATGTGGTTAGCACCAGAAAGGAAATGGATAAATGGCAATCATATTGGTTCACTTTTGAAGAAAATTGAAACTCATTGTCACATGCACAAAGAGGATCAAAGGGTAGGCAGGACAGGCTAGGACCACCATAAGAAGAACGACCGATTTTTGTTCAGTTCTGTTTTTAATTTTTCAAAATTTATGATTCATAGTCTAATTATAGTTTCTTAAGACAGAAAACCATGAAACAAGAATAGATCGTAAGAAAAAAAAAAAGACTCAAAATCAAGTAAAACTCGACTCAAAATCAAATAAAACTCGGTATAAACTTAAATTTCAGTTCAAAATTTAATGAAATCACTTTAAACGATCCAAATATAATAAAAAAAAACATGTTTTATTTTGACAAATACAATGGTATTGATTCACTGGAAATTATATTGGCCGAGGAAAACTTCAAAAAATGCATAGTTGGCCTGAGAAGTAGGAGTGCTCAAAATTTCTCTATTTCTAGAACAAAAAATTGATACCTGGGATTCGATCAAATAAACATCCCTAACAATTTGAACAAAGCAAACATCAATCACAATACCGGATTTAGCAAATGGAGGAATTCATCATTTCTTCTCCTCACTGCCCCCGCCAGCCCTGGCAAAGAAAATTACACCAGCAAAGAAAATGAGAACAACGAGCTTTAGCATTCAACGATGGAGTTTGAGTTAGAATTAAAATCTTTCACAGGATCCATTTCTTCAAAAATTACCCCATTTTAAGCAGAACAGTGGGCATTTCTTCACGCTTCTTCTTAGCCTCTTGTGAGTTCCCAGCTTTCTTTTCGCGACTTTCAGAGCTCGTTTGTCCTTACCAACTTTAAGAAGTTCAGTAATCCTCTTCTCGTAGGGTGCAAAACCAGCAACCTCCCAAATTAGATTCCTCACAAAATGAACCTGTTTGCTGGTTTTCTGTAACATTCAGCAATTGTTTAGAATCCACCAAAATTAAACAGCTCAAAAGATAAATATATGTTGAAAAAACAAAATGACATTATTACGTAGCCATTAATACGCCTCTACTCATTATATGCTTCATTGGATGAAAACATAACAAAAAATAGACTTATAATTTAACACATTTAGAGCTCAATTCTCAATTCCAAAATTTTTATTAGAACATCTCTTACTCCTTTGCGATCAGACGGTCCTTGGGACACTCTTTCTTAGTGACGATGTGACCTTTATCAAGTCCGACAAAGAGGCCACTACTTGGCTGTTTTGGAGCCATTACCTGCTTCGAAAAAAAATCAGGTTAGTTGATCCAATTTAAGTTATGTAAACCTAAGATTAGCTGAGAAAAATAAAAAGGGGACCGATACCTATCTAATCCACAGAAAACGTAAATATCATTCTGAAATAACCTGTTAACATTTTCCTCCTGATATTTCAGCTCTAGAAAAATATCAGATTTTTTCGAAAAACAATTCATGTACGAAAAAATAATAAAATAAAATGAATGAGAAATTTAAACACAGTAAGAATGCATGAAATTGACATATAATTAACAATTTTTTCCTCCCATAAAGAGAGAAAAAGAGAGATCTCAATCAATTGTATTGGGGGAATATGACAAATATTGTTTGACATATAAGTAAAATATCTCACTATTATGGGCAATTCATCAAGGGTAAGGTCATCTCTAATAACATTCGCTATCTATAGAAGTTTATAAACTTGGCCATAATTTTACCACAATATCCCATTTCTGTGAATAAAATTAAGATCCATTCAAATGAAGAATATTAACTCACGCACCAAAGCAACACCTGTGCAAGTTTAACGACAAGAAAGCATATCCAACAAAGAGTTGAAGAAACAAACTCCGTTTCCGAAGGTAGAAATGCCTCAAAATTGCAGAATCACATCAAAGCTTTCAGAAAGCCATTCAGCTCCGAAAGATGGTTTATTAACTTGGTTTCACAACAGTCATAATCAAAAGACAAACAAAAAAATAAAAACTAAATCAAATCATGTTACTTGAGCAATGTTCGTAAGAATGCGAATGAAAATCAAGTAAATAGCAATACAAACGATCGTCAACCGAATCTTGAATTTTCTCAAAAAGAAACCAACAAGAAGCCAACAATAGTAGAGAAAATAGAGAATTATGGAAGGGGCGGCCATATTTTCACTGACCTTCAGGTTGAATCTGACCGAGTGGAAGGAAATGCAAAGCGAGGTTATGCGTCGTTCCTGCGTAGGGCTGGGCGCGGGTCAATTCGAGTCGGGTCAGGGAAAATCTTGACCCGACCCGAACCCGATAGGAGAAAAAAAGTTGACCCGATAACGACCCGACTCGATAAGGGAAAATCTTGACCCGACTCACTTCTTATCGGGTCAACGACCGTTAAAAAAAATTCAACATAATCTTTCCTAAAATTTCATCTAATCCCACCTAAAAACAATCAATTCAATATATTTAAATAATCATCCATATTCTAATCAAAATACATCTACAACTAACTAATCTAATTGTCATCTCAACCATCATAAATCCAACCATTAAATAACAACTTAAAATTCAGAAAATGTGTAACTGTTTAATCCATAATACATCTCAACTACTCAATAATCATTGGCAATTCTTCGTCTACGGTTAAATCTTGATGTTGAAGATTTGGATTTGCTCATGTTTGTGACTCGGTGTCAATGTCAGGCTGTTCAAAACTAGCCTCAATTTCTGGAAAAGAAACATATAGAAATTGGAAGACATTTTAGAATCAATGAAAATTAATAAATTGACTTATGACATTAAAATCAATGTACCTTCATCAATTGTGCCATAATCTTCAACTGGGTCCAATATAGTTGGAAGTTTGGACCGGAGCCAATTCTGAGTGCATATTAGCGCTTCTACTGTTTTTGGTAAAAGAGAGGTTCAGAACGCATCAACAACCCGATAATTCTTTGTTTGACTGGATGTCCAACAATCAGTGGTCAGACAAACTCTTTGCTTAGTTTGTTCAAAGAAGGCTTTCAATTTCTTCTTCTCCTTCAGGTATAAAACCTCGATATCTCTTGAAACTGTCCTCCGAGAAGGCACAATAAATGTCGGCTGAAAGTACGTGAATGCTTCATTGAAGCTATCTGATTCTACTAGCCTCAGCGATAGCTCCTCCTTAACTAATAATTTCACAATTACTTCATGCCCACCTTCTTGAGTAAATGAAGAAGTGGAAGAACTTTCTGCTTCTTTCTTCGCTGTAAATGATGATATCTTTTTTTGTCTCGCATCGTGTGTTGCCACATATTTTTTGCATTTCAACAAATGTCTCTGCATATTTGTCGTACCATTCTTCCTTGGATGACAACCATATACTGCACCACAATACTTGCATGATGACGTTGGATTATCCGTATTTGCATCTTCATTCTGGACGAAATGTTCCCAAACATCTGACCTCAAAGCTCTTTTCCTTGTCGGAACATTGGTATTGGTAGCAGTGCTCGACGTACTTGCCATCCTACAAAACAACTACCATTTCCCACAAATTACAGCAAAGACCAGCAAAAATTCACACATTAATTCTAATTGAAAATGTCTCGTATGCAAGAGATAGCCAATAGAGTTACAGATTATAAATTTATTTCAGACTTTCAGTGGATTTAATTCTTGAGTAGTAGCAGCGAAGAACCCAGACAGTAGGGATGGGCAACCCAAGCCCGACCCACGGTCTCAGCCCGACCCGCAGATTTTGGGTCGGACTTGTAATGGTAAATTTGGGTTTTTTTAAAATTAGGTCGGGTTTTTATCTATTGTTTGGTTTTTGGGTCGGGCTTTTATTTTTACTAAACCCGCGATCCCGACCCAAAAACTCGTGGATTATCTGTCAAATTTAATAAGAGGACCAAAAACCCTAGATTACTGTCAAGCAAGAGACGAGAGAGAAACGACCTCCTGATGACTCCACAGCGAAGCAAGATCCACCATTGAAGTTTCATACGTCGTCTTCCGCATAAACCCTTTCGCATAAGTCTAGGGTTTTGGTTTAGACAGTCGTCGAGGACTCGCGACTCGCGAGGAAGAAGAAGGTGAGCATCATATTTATTCCTCCATCATCGTGCTTTTTTTTACTGGTGTTCTAGGTTTTTTGACATGTTTCCTCTCTGTTGTCTGGGGTTTTTACATCGTGCTTTTTTTTCTTTTATTGGTGTTCTATGTTTTCTTTTACTGGTGTTCTATGTTTTTTGCTGGTGTTCTATGTTTCTTTTTTTCTATGGCCGAGCTACTTCCTCTGACGGAATACTTTACTGAGAAAAGAAGCGAGTTCAATGGCTTTGTGGCTATTAAAGAAAATAATTCTGAAATTGTGTATATATATATATGATTTTCTCACTCCTTCATGGTTTTTTAAAACTTGACGTTTACTTTAGGGCAGACTCACTTTCTTTTTGGGCTTTTAGTTTCTTTATTAGCTTATTAGGATATAGTAGAAATTTTAAAATGTTTGTAGAACTGGAAAGGGAATAGCATTCTGAATGAAAATTTTGCTGTGACCCAACAATTGTTGTATGATGGTCATTTTCTGGTGGTGTTTCTTGAAATTTTGTTTCAAGCTTAAAACTTCTTTTGGTCATTAACTGTCTAAATAAAAGGCTGTTTATTTAGCCCTCATTTCTTTACATTTAGTTTTTGATTGTTATGATTTTCGAAATACAAGTTTAGAGGTTAACTTACCTCCTTGTGCATGTTGTAGCAGCTACTGCTTAGGCATTCAAGGCGAGGCCACCAACAGCTGCTGTTTATTTTGATGGATATTTTTTATAAATGTTTCTATTCTATGTTGATGGATGTTTTTCGTTTTTATGTTGATGGATGTTTTTTGTTTTTATTTTGATGGATATTTTCATTTTGATATATGTTTTTTATGGATGTTTTTATTTTGAAAGAATTTTTTAATAGGACCAAAAACCCGACCCAACCCAACCCAAATGGGTTTGGGTCAGGTTGTCTCAGAGAGTGCGGGTTTCGGGTCGGTCTTTGATTTTGAGTTTGGGACCAAAACCCAAATGGGTCGGTGCTGGTCGGTCAAAAACCCGACCCAAACCGACCCATGCCCATCCCTACCAGACAGTTATAGTAGGACGCACTAGTAAAGAGCAGAGGAAAAAAAAAGATTACCGCAAGAAAGAAGTATCAAAGTAAAGGAAAAAAAAATAGAAAACCAATAGAGAAGCAGAGTGAGACAAGAGAACAAGTATGTTGAGAAACGTACCGAACAGTTAGCAACAGAGTAGAAGGTGGAGGAAGCGGAACCCTAGAAGCAGTGGAGAATCAGGTCGGAGGTCGTGCGACTGCGAAACAGCTTTGCCCCTTTTTCAGTAGGTACAAGCGGGTCAGCCAAAACAGACCCGTTAACCCGCTAACGACCCGCAAACCTTCAATTTTTTACAAGATTTAACCCGTGACCCGACCCGTTACGACCCGTTGACTTGCGGATCGGGTTAGACCCGCGGGTCGGGGCGGGTTTGCCCACCCCTATTCCTGCGTTTATACAAGCCCAATAGTAAAAGAATTAGCTATGGAGGGTAATATCGTCATTTCCTATTAACCATCAATTATTGTAATAAATATATAATAGATTATTTATTATTTTTATTATATTAAATAATAAATTATTTGATCAAAGAATTAAAATTTGGTAGCATTGAAAATAAATTAATGCTTGAATAAAATTTTATGGGAGTAAAAATCAAATAAAACCTTAAATTATACAAAAATAAGCAAAAAAATAATCATAAATTTTGAAAAAGACTAATTAATTATTGACATGACAAATNGGTCGGAGGTCGTGCGACTGCGAAACAGCTTTGCCCCTTTTTCAGTAGGTACAAGCGGGTCAGCCAAAACAGACCCGTTAACCCGCTAACGACCCGCAAACCTTCAATTTTTTACAAGATTTAACCCGTGACCCGACCCGTTACGACCCGTTGACTTGCGGATCGGGTTAGACCCGCGGGTCGGGGCGGGTTTGCCCACCCCTATTCCTTCGTTTATACAAGCCCAATAGTAAAAGAATTAGCTATGGAGGGTAATATCGTCATTTTCTATTAACCATCAATTATTGTAATAAATATATAATAGATTATTTATTATTTTTATTATATTAAATAATAAATTATTTGATCAAAGAATTAAAATTTGGTAGCATTGAAAATAAATTAATGCTTGAATAAAATTTTATGGGAGTAAAAATCAAATAAAACCTTAAATTATACAAAAATAAGCAAAAAAATAATCATAAATTTTGAAAAAGACTAATTAATTATTGACATGACAAATGTTTACATGTCAATGCTGACATGAGAGATCGCATTCGTTGATACACAGATGATCAATGTCTCTGATCCATGTGTTAATATTTTAATTTCTACATATATTTATTAATATCAAAATGAAATTACTTTGCCTTTTTCTATGTGCCAACATTTTATTTGATTTTTACATAAATTTATTTGAATTATGAGGAATTAAAACACGTGACTAGTAAAGGAGGAAAAAAGAGGAAGTGAGGAACATACAATCCAATGAAAAGACTGAAAGCAGTGTACTTATCAATTTATTTACGTTACTGCCATTCACATCAAAATACCAATGAATATGCATAAGCATTTTCCGGTATTTCTGTGATTCAACCATCTTCTCCTGCAAGCACTAATGAGAGTTGACTAGCAGGTGGAAAGCTCTTTTAGCTCCTCCTTAAATTATTCAAGTTTTTGGCTACAGTTTCCGACCACGTTTTTCGTTTTGTTCACAGCGAAGCAAAACACCCAATCACTGGGCATATCCCTTTCTCATTTTAATTGACATTTGAGGGTCTTGTTCTTCGTCTTCACCTCTCTGGTTTTCCATGTAAGAACCCTCTTCGATGGATTTCTCTGTGAGTTTCTGTTTCTGGGTCTTCAAGATTTGGCTTGTTTTGCGATTATTTGTGAAATGGCTTTTTGTTTTCTTCGATTTTCTGTTGATTTCAGTTTTTTTTGTAGAGGTTGCTCTACTTTCCCGTGGTTCTTGGTCGCACATTGTTGTAGAATCTTTGTTTTCTGCGTTTTGATTCTTACTTGCATTTTGTTGTCTTATATCGGTGTTAAGTTCTTGCTATCGTTTCATCAAAAAAATCTTTGATTTTGTTGAAATGAATCATATTGTTTTTGCTTCTAAATTTACCCAGTTTTGATCCCCAGTTCACATTGTGAATTACAGTTCAGATCCCATTTGCAAATTCAAGAAAATTGATTCAAGCTGGTGACTTTTCATATACATTGAATTCCCCTTTAGTACTTCAAATCCCATTTTTATATGTTTTATAAACATCAATTGATATTCTTTCACTGACCAATTTTCAGCCATTGCTAAATACTAGGTGTGCTCCTTAAAGTCTGCTGCTTTTCCCTACCACCATGCTTAGACTCTAACGTCCATGTCGATTATATGTGGTCTACCTATTCTCGAGTGTGTTTACTGTCTGGCATGTGCTCGATGGGCTTGGAAAAGATGCCTCCACACAGCCGGCCATGATAGTGAGACATGGGGCGTTGCAACTGCCGATGATTTCGAGCCCATTCCTCGTCTCTGTCGATACATACTTGCCGTATATGAAGATGATCTTAGACATCCGATTTGGGAGCCTGCAGATGGATATGGAATCGATCTAGATTGCTTGATTTTGAAAAAAACATACGAAGATACTCGAGGATTAGCTCCTCCATATTTATTATACATCGATCACAAGCATACCGACATTGTTCTCGCCATCAGAGGTCTTAATTTAGCAAAGGAGAGTGATTATGCAGTTTTACTCGATAATAAGCTAGGCAAAAGAAAATTTGATGGCGGGTATGTTCATAATGGGCTTCTAAAGGCGGCCGGGTGGGTGTTGGATGCAGAGCACGATGTTTTAAGTGATCTCGTGAAGAAATATCCAAATTATACATTGACTTTCACCGGTCATTCCCTCGGCTCAGGTGTAGCTGCGTTACTTACAATGGTGGTTGCCCAAAATCGGGAAAAATTGGGAAAAATTGATCGAAAGAGGATCCGATGCTTTGCAATTGCACCTGCGAGGTGCATGTCCTTGAACTTGGCAGTCCGATATGCAGATGTTATTAACTCGGTTATTCTTCAGGTAAGTTTTCATATTTACTCTTTGTTTTACTTCCCGATTTGTAAAGTAAGTTTAGTGAATCAGTAATAATACGACCTCGATAAGACAGAGTATTTGAGAGGTGAATTACTTTAAAATTTTCTATATCACTTTTCTTCGAGAGGTGAATTAATTTTGAGAGATGACTTATAGTTATTATTTTACCATTTTCGATCTAATTATATTACAATGTTCTAGATCTCCTTTCTTTTTGTTGGCTTAGTTTTTTTAGCCTTACATGAAGCTCCTAATGCCAATGATAAGTGAATATAAAAAGATGCATGTCATATACATCCCTATGCAAATGAGAACTACAATCTTATGATTCGTTTTCAAGAATTAAGTTGCCATGGTTAGATGCAATTTAGAAGCTGAATAATGCCTTTTTTGTAGTTCTGGTTTCTTGGTTGATTATGAGTGGAATATTTAAATGCCATTTATCTGACCCTTAATTTTCCCTTAATTGCATGCTTAATTGTCTATTGACCAACATCTTTAACAATTATGAAAAAGCTTTGCCCAAGTTTAACATCTATGCAAGTGATTTGTTCATCACTTGGCTTCCTCGGCAAATGGATTTAGTGAACTGCATATTGTTGCATAAATTTAAACACGACCAAATTATGAAGGTCAGTTCATACGCGTAGAGGTCCACAATGTTACATTAATTAGGAAAGTGAAAAATACACCATTTACAAGCAGAATTGTCATCTTGCTCTAGTTACCATGCATTTTGAGATAGCTAGAACAGATCAATGCGAACTTCAATTAATAATTTTTAAAAGAGATTTAATGTTTTAATTTAATTAAAATATAACTTCCAGGAAGATGAAATGTAATGTTTATATTCTTGAAATAGTTTCTGGATTATCAGAGTGGAAGCAATAATGTTTTTATTTCAAACTAACTAGTATTATTATGCCGAGTCAGGATGACTTCTTACCGAGGACAGCCACGCCTTTGGAAGACATATTTAAGTCGCTTTTCTGGTAAGTTTGAGTGCTTAATGAAACGGATTATTTTACGTTTTTTTGGAAGTATTGACTGAAAATTTAATAAAGCTAGTTCTTCATTGGTTGACTAGTTTACCATGCATACTTTGCCTGAGGTGCATGCGAGATACTTGCATACCCGAGGAGAAGAAGATCAAAGATCCAAGGAGGCTTTATGCTCCGGGCCGCCTCTATCACATTGTCGAGCGAAAGCCTTTCAGGTACATTCAAGATTATCAACTCATTTCTTAATCGTTGATTGTATAAATTGTTATCTAAAACGGTTTTTCTAAGCAGAAAATTCATCCTAAAAGAAAGCATTTGAAATTTTCATAGATTTGATAACTTAATTTGCGACATAGTTTCTATTCTTCGAAAAACTCTTAGGTAATTGAATGCGTGTTCCAAATGAATGGATGATGAGATTTAACGTGAAAAAACTATTTTGGTAAAAAATCGTAAAAATCGAACTGTAACTGCTAGTTTTGTGATTATATCTTCCGTATACTTGACTAGATTTCTCAGTCTGACCCAAAGAAAATCTGAGACGATGAACTTTAGCGTCGATTATTATATAATTTGGTAACCAGGTTTCAGATATCATATGATGGTGATGCAGGGTCGGAAGGTTTCCACCGGTGGTGAAGACAGCAGTGCCAGTGGATGGACGGTTCGAACACATCGTTCTTTCGTGTAATGCAACTTCTGATCATGCAATCATCTGGATCGAGAGGGAAGCGCAGAGGGCATTAAAAGTGAGATTGGTTTCTTTGGTCTTCATACTATATTTTAAATCTTATTTTGTTAAATTTTTACTTCACAAAATGACGTATCATTTAATCATCGTTTGAGATTTTAGTCTTAGTGTTTGGGTCTCGGTAAAACTTGCATATTGGTATCGAAATTCAGTTCTCAAAATACCCATTTTTTACGTATTTCTGATATTATTGATCTCTCTTTTGCTATCCTCAGCTAATGTTTGAAAAGGATAAGGTCACTGAAATACCAGCTAGTCAAAGAATGGAGAGGCAGGAGACTTTGGCAAGAGAACACAAAGAAGAGCACAAAGCTGCATTACACCGGGCTGTCACTTTAGCCATCCCACATGCATATTTGCCATCTCCGTACGGAACTTTTAATGAGCCAGATGAAGGAGAAGAGTCGACGGGTTCGAGCCAAGGGTCCCATCCCAGGTCCTCGAGAATAAGCAAGTTGAGAGAAACTTGGGATGAGTTGATCGAACGGATCTTCGACAAGGATGAGTCCGGCCATATGGTTCTTAAGAAATCGAGCAGACGAGACTGATCAATTTCACATAAATCTTGAAAGGGTGTGAAACCGAGCAATATTCGTTGATTCACTTTCCACTTTGATTTTTTTACCGAATCAGATTAGGTTCGATCGGGTTTTCTTCTTAAGAATGTCTAGAAGCTGAATTTGAGTCCGGCTTTTGGTTTGAATAGCTTAATGAGGGCTGTTTAAAGTTCTATCTTTCCGTGTTCTAAATTAGGAAAGCTTTTCGGTCCGAGTTCCCATCCCAAGATCCGGTTTTATTATTCATAATATTTCTTCTTTTTTTTTATATTTTAAATTAATTTAATTAACCTGGTTTGATTTACGGTCCCGGAATATCAAGTTAATACAATACTATAGCAAAAAAAAAAGAAATTAAGGATTCTAAACTGATAATATCAAATGATTCTATCATAAAAATACTTCAATCAAGTATAAAATAAATTTATTTATTTTTCATTAATCAATTTAAGCAACTGCATTTGTGCTGAAGATAATCTTCTAATCCGACCCAAAAACCAAAAAAAAACTCGAGCTAGGATCCTACCCAGCTACGAAGGGAGAATTTTGGTGTCCGGGGTTTTCTTTCTTTGAATCTCTGTGTTTAAAAATGTGCAGTTTGGGAGCGTAAAACATACCCGGATTTGCCGATTCGAGTCCTCGACAGTAGCAAGAACCCCTGGCAACCAATCAAGCCGCTGTTTTTCATCGAATATTGAAAAAAAATTGCATTTGGACTTCTTCACCTTCGATCCAAACCTGGTCATGAAAGATTGAAGATATTAAAAAAAAACTTGAATCCTTGCATGAAATAATCTGAGAATTTTATGAGTTCAACAATGTACATATCCAGCTTTTAGATAGCATTCAGAAAAGTCATAAGAATACCAAGAACATACTTAAATATCTGTGGGTGGAACCGATGCCATTAATTGTCACTGGAACAAAATTTCTTTCTTGGCCGTCGAGGAGAATTCCTGCACTCTTTCCGGCCAATCTGAATTCAGTCTTCGGGCAAAATCCTCGACTTCCCTGCAGCATCAAAGACAGCATTTTACAAGACGATACAAATAGAATAAAGATTACCCCTGAGAAAAAGACTTGTAATGGATCTACAAATAAATAGAGTACTTTCCTCTTCATCTTCTTCAGAAAAATAAAATGTCCATAACAGCCCAAGAATTAAAGCTAGCTATCTGTCCAATAAATCGTAATCAAGCAAACTTTTAAAGTCCGCAATGAAAAGCGACTGTACATGGCACACTCTATTAAATATTTCAAATACTTGTAACCAAAGAGCTTCAACTTCATCATGTACATGGTTAACGTTAAAATGTGAATATGAACTAGCGCAGTTCAAACAAAACTTTGCGAGAACTCCGCTAAGCTTTGGAAAATTTTGAAGTACATGGCACTTTAGATTTTCCATCACTGACTTTCCTTCACTAAACAAAACATACAGCTGTTCATAAAAGATAAACACAAAATTCCATTGTAGCTACACTTTTAGGAGGATCGGCATCAAATAAAAAAACATCTTGTTTCCACTTCAAAGGTATGTTTCTAAAAGGACCAGGAAAACCCTCAAGGAGCTAAGGTTAGCATAATATGAAGACGCATTAACCTGTCAAGTTTTTCTTGCATTGCAGGATCTAAATCATCGTCAATGTCACCACCATCTTCAAAATCAAGTCTTGGTGAAAATTTTGCAGCCGCGGAATCTTGCAAATTTAACGTTTCAATGTAAGATGCCTCTAAAATTTCACTAACCACGCCATAATGGCTGGTAGAAGGAAGATC
Source organism: Begonia fuchsioides (assembly GCA_003255005.1). NCBI lineage: Eukaryota > Viridiplantae > Streptophyta > Magnoliopsida > Cucurbitales > Begoniaceae > Begonia > Begonia fuchsioides. Next base: position 966,291 of record QAOC01009333.1, read on the forward strand.
ATCAAAATCCTAAAACAATTACAGCAGGTAGAAGTCAACAAGCATAAAGACCAGATGTTATTAATAAAAAATAGGAAAAAAACTAATAACTTTCTTACAACGAATATGCAAAAAGTAGTCAAAAGTTAGATCATTATATTTACCTTATTATGAATACCATTGTTATTACTGGAAGAAAAATCCTTTGGATCTTTTTTTCTGCGATTTTTCTTTTTGGTTTTATTGGCTTTGATTCCCTTTGAATCTGTAGAGTAAATTGCACTGCAACAATTAGTACACATGATAAAACATGCAATAAGACAATATTACAATATTTGAAACAAGAACCATAAAGCTAATTCTATAGAAGTCAGATTATATGCATAAATATAAACTTGATATCAAGCAAAAAAACTGCTAATAACAACTTGATATCAATCAAATAACTACTAATTCTATAGATTTGTTCACCAGTACCTCCCACTTCACCGTTTATAAATGACAATAGGTCATCCAATGAGCGCTCATCCACTCGCTCCTCCTCTGTCTCAGCATTCTGAAACATATGAATTATTCAATTTCCTACTGTGAATATGAAGATTTTACATCTTGTTTCATCTTTATTAGAGCAGCTACAACTGATAAATCTTCGACGCACAGTAAAATTGCAGCAGAATGATAATAAATAATCAGGGCATATACTGCATTCAAAACGTGGAAACTGCAAACAAGAATATAAGCAAGAAAGTTCACCTTCAACTTCTCACGTTCCTTTAACTCCTTCCTCTTTCTAGCATATAATCGATTCAAAAGTCGTATACGAGGATCGTCAGCAGTATTTCTTAGGGGCTCCAACTTTTCCTCCTGTGGAAAATCATATCCCTATAAGAAACCAGTAACACCGATTATACAATTTAAGCATTGATATATCCCTAGACAATTGCACCTCAGTTAGATCATCAGGTAGATGAAATGTTTCTCTGATTTCTTCTGGAGTTTTTCCTTCAATTATTCGAGCAAGTGCTCTGCTGGTTAGATCAACCAAAGGCTTTAGCTGAAGACTGTCAGCAGCAGATGTCAATTCACACAACCTTTTTGTGTCCATCCGAATGAACTTTTCGTCAAATTTTTTACGCTCCTAAAAAAACTCAAAATCAATTTTAGTTCTAAATTTATCTACAATCCCACCAATAATTTTTGTAGGGGATTAAAAGAATTGAAGAAAATATTGACCTTATTAGAATGACCTGGTACTTGATGAAACCGGCAATAGTCAAGTATTAAGCCCAAGATTGCCGGATTCACTCGGTGTGGAAGAGATATGGCAGAGATTTTAGAAGATCCCGCCCCTTTTTGAAGCACTTCATGACATATCAATGGGCAAAAAATAGCAACCTCTTCTTCTACTTGTTGGATTGAACCATCAGCAGTTTGAAGCCAAATGTAAGACTTCATCTGAAACAAATTCAGGAGCCCATTCAAAAAGGCCAGTACGACAACTACATAAATTGTTTTTCTGTATCTTAGGAATGGGAACAATAAGCCCTCTCCAGTTCCATTTTTTGGTTTTATCTAAAACTGTCACATCTTTTGGATACAAGTTCTTAAAAGTACCAATGTACCATAATGCGAACATATTTTTGACAAGTCACGCCCATAACGTCTGTTAATTACAAATAAATGCCATGGAGAAACAACATATGCACGTTGAGCTATATAGCCATTATCATATCACTAAATGAGAAAAAAAAAACTTATTTCTCATTTCCACAGCTGAAACTACAGCAAACAATAAAAAGATCGGAATATTAAGGATACAAACCTCAGGTTTGGTAACTTCCATAACACTTTCTGTCATTCAAGATTGGCACTTGATTTATTATGATCCTTCTAAGAAATAAAACCTTATAGGTCTAGTTTGCAAAATAACGAAGTCATCAAACAGTCTCTTCTTTTTGAAAACCTTTATTGAGTCGCTTTCAAATCAAAAGATTCTCGCAAGAGTCAAATCCTCATAGACATTTATCCAGAAGTTATCACAGGCCAAACTTTCTCGAGTTCTTGCTCAATGATTTAACAACAAACATTGAGATGTACCTGAGATCACAAAAGGAAAATTTGAAAGCCATCTCTTATTCTCAGAGGTAAAAGACTTCCTGTAATACTTGATTTGCACAAAAGCGAAAACTTTATGATTAAAATGAAAAAAATGGGCATAGTTACAAGATAAAAGAGCCAAGTATTATACATGCCAAAGTAAATGGATTATAAAAAAATATATGTAATTCATAACTAACATTCATTTTCAGTATATGCTACATTAATTACAATGGGAGTGGATAAGGGAAAAATCATATGAGCATTTGCTTCAAATTTGCATAAAAAAAATCATTGTTAATTTAATATGCAGGTAATTTACTGTACAATAACGTCTACATGCATTTAATTTTAGCCCACTGCAGTTTCTAGCATTGCATCATCTTTCTAATGCCATTGAGCAAGAGAAAAAGCATAATTCAGACATTTGTGGAGGAAAAGAAACATCATAATTCTTATGCATTATGTAAATTCATTAGAAGTTGTTGAAGGAGCTAATGCTCGATGTGAAACACAAAATCTACATTCTATCAACTGAGAAATTATTTTGACAAGGATACTACTATCCTTGTGTACTTGTCAACTAATGTAAGATCTACATAATGAAGGAATTCCATCCTAAGGATTTTGAAAGGGCCAAGGGGCACATAGCACAAGTTTATTTATAATTGTTCAAAAAAATTTCTCTATTTTATAGTTTCCAGTCAAGGCTTTGTATGCTGACAATTGCCTTTTAGAGCTTAAGAGCGTCTTGTTTTACATATTTTCATTTCTAACAAATTTTGATAAGTTAGCCAAAAAAATTTCAACCGGTCAACAATCAAAAAGTGAGATCTTTTCTTACCGTACATTAATCATTAACATATATTAAGGTTTTCCAATAACTGAAATATGTCACATTCAATCCAAGATTTTATCTAAAAGCCAAATGCCAAATCGGTAGAAAGACCGAATAAAAAGTGGAAAGTACATATATATTGAACATAAATTGCCATCTAGAACATCAGATTGAAATACTTCAATCACAGGTGAAAGTGACAACGCACATTCCAACAAAACAACGAGAAAAACAGCATCCAAAGCTTCGTACGGTCGGTCAAATCATCCCACAATCCGATACGCGTCCAAAAATGTTCTACTCTATTCAAATCATTTAACCAGAAAATAAACAACTTTACATTGCGAATAATCTTAAAATCCGAACCTAGAAAAGACGAGCAACTCCATTGCCAAAAACAAAATCTTCAAAGACAATAAAAAAAATCCACCAAAACCCAAAGTCATCGTCAAACACTAAATAAATCGAACTGAAACTCGAATCACAGAATACAACACCAATCCTCGGCCAAACTAAGCTAAAACGAAAAGAAAGAAAATAGTAAGAAAAAACAATGCGAAGAAATTTTCGAATACCTAGAATATGATACTGAAGTTTAAAAGAAAGGATTTACAGTGGGACAGAGAATGAGATGATGATTAGGAAGCTAGGGTTTCAGAAATGGCCTGTGATTCCCCGATTTTCACTTTTTTTAAAAAAAAATTCGTTATTTTTTCCTCCGACGATTTGTGCGGGGTTTGTGCTTCGCACGTGACGATTATCAAAATAGGGGAAACTGCACGTGAGGGAGATAAGGCCAGGGTTTGGTAATGGATGGCCCATGAATGGGAAAAGAACCCGACCCATACACGGATGACACGGTTTTGGTTTGGTCCGGTTTCATAAAACCGCAACCAATGGTTGGGATTCTATTGGTTGGGATTCTGGAATGTTTGATCCGAAACAAATATTCTATGATTCCTATTTTAAATATGAATTAGGGTTGGCCTATAATAGAAAGTGAGAATTACCTATTTTCACGTAATTTATCTTAAATAAAAAAAATAAAATNGTATAAGAAATAATTAGACCAATCAAAATTAGATATATCAAAGAGTATAATAATAAACAAATAAGATAAGAAATTAAATATTAAGTTAGTCATAAATTTAACCGAAATCCACTAAAAAAATAAATTTAACCTAAATCCACCAAAAGGGTAAAATAGTCAAAGGAACAATTGCAATTGAAAAGGTTAATTCTAAAAGACAGACAGTTCATGCGTGTTTCTACAGAAAAGGAAACCAAAAAAAGCCTTCCTATGTATAGTGCACGCTCTCTCCATAACAACGAAGAGTGGAGAGACAAGTTTTCGCCGGAAGACCCTTTGATATCGTTGTCGGAAAACGGTCGGAATCCTTCCGACGGTCATAAATGGTGAAGGACTCGCCGAGAAAGTGCTCATGCTGTGGAAACAACGGCCACAATTCGAGGACCTGTAATGGCTATGCAAAACCCTGCGTGAAACTATTTGGGGTTAATATATCGGAAACGAAGGTCAATCAGTCGATCAAAAAAAGCTTTAGTATGGGGAATTTGAAAGCTCCTGATGATGAAGAACACGAAGAAATCGCCGGAAATATTAACGGCGATGTAGTCGGAGATGATTCCGGGTACCTCTCCGATGGTCTGATTCATAACAAGAGACGTAAGGATGCACACGAAAGAAAAAAAGGTATTATTCATTTGGATCCATTAAACCAAATTGTTTCTTCATTTGTTATGTTTACTACGTGTTTGTGTTTAGTTCCCTATGAAAAGTGCCTTTTTTTCTGCATCGTTCTTCATCAATTTTCGAGAATTTATCGTCTATTTCTAGAGAAATCCGACAAAAAAGATGAGGAAATGTAAAGGGTATGAAAAAGATTGTTTAATGTTCAACAAACAATGATCAACAAGTTTTTTTTCATAGGAATTCCATGGAGTGAGGAAGAACATAGAACATTTCTTGCTGGTCTGAAAAGGCTGGGGAAAGGAAATTGGCGTGAAATAGCAAGAACATTTGTGACAACTAGAACTCCAACTCAGGTTGCAAGCCATGCACAAAAATACTTTCTAAGGCAGGCTGCAAACGACAAGAAGAAACGCAGATCTAGCCTTTTTGACATGCACTTCAAAGAACCAGTATAGTCATCTTTCTCTCTCTCTCTCTGTTTCTTCTATAAATTACTTTCATGAATTTTCAAATTACCTTTTCGAGATCAAATCCTCCCGTGTTTGAGTTTTCGGCTCGGTAGCTTATAAAATTTGTCAAATGTCTACGTTTGTCGCTTGGAATAGTCATCGTAAAGCGCTATTGCTGCCTTAATTCGTTATGATTTCTCGAACATGATCATATTTTGTATTTGATTTTGAACACATGCCACAGGTTATCTTTTGCGCGTAATAAAAAAAGTTGAGGTGTTCAAGAGCAGGCTAAAATGACAATTAGCGACAAACAGAAAATATCGAAGAATTTCGCAAATTTTCGACCCGAAACCAAAAAAAAACGTGCATTTCAGAACCATGAGTTGTTTTGTTAATCTCACTTGTTTAAACCTGATCTTATAATCTGCACTTTAATCTTAATCGCTCTCTAACAAATATTCGTTTCGTAGGAAGCGGTTTGGAAAACGCCCTCTGTTTCAACGGCTGGAAAGTCACCGGAAATGTCATCGGAAGTTAGTATACATACTCAACGTTTCTCTTAATTTGATACAAGAAAAACTGAAAGCACTGAAATTGTTTCTTTTATGAATGAAGGAGAAAGCTCCCATCTCTCCAACTCTGGCTCTGAAGAACACGGCTGAAAGTCAACAGCAGGTAACAAAATGAGATCCAATGAAGCATTTTTTTAACTCGGAATCAGAAAATTGACTTTTGTTTTGCAATGATTAAGGTAAATGCTGCAAAATTAGTGAACAGATTCCCTCAGCTTTGCTTGGACAATTCACCTGTTCTTCCTGTTGCTTCAACGACAGCCTGTTGTCTTCCAAACTATCATCATTTGCCTTATCTGGTATTGATTTCAACCTTGCTCTTTGCTAACTTTTATTCACAAATTCATAAACTATGGCTTAACATCGAAATATTAGTTCAAAAAAGAGTTTTATGCGCTCAAAAGATGTTAAAAAAGCAAGAACAGAGGGTTTCATCAAGGTAGTTTGTAAAAACAGTTTTTGAAAGCAATCCTGTAAATCTCAATTGAAAAAAGAAGAAAGTAAAAGGGTTTCGTCCAAATGGTTTGTAAAACATTTTTTCGAAACAAAACATTTGTTTCCAATCTAAGGAACTGAAAAAAAAAAACAGGTCGGAGTTCCTGCAAATGTGTCATTCATTCCAGTGATGAACTTTGGGAGACAAGATCTGATTGCCACTTGTGAACCTGTTATTGGCCTGTCATCTGACATCCCACATATCATAACAACTCCTCCTGAGCCAGGGCAAGCTGAGAAGGATGGCTTGGAGCTCAAAATTGGACAGCCTCAAGCCAGTGGTTCAATTATTAGGGTCACATGAACATGTTTGAATTTCATCACATTTCTTATAGCTTTGAATTTTCCCCATTGGCTCAAGTTTCCAATATAAGTATATAATTTTTTTTATAGATAATCGATGAATACTTTAGTGCATTTTTTCTTTCGATGGTGCAATTGGTACGAGTTGCGCTCTATGATGGTCCCAAAACTTAAATCGTTTATGGAAGATGATCAAGATCGGCTTACTTTTCTCGACCGTATTTAGTAATTTTATTAAAAACTCATATTGGAACTAATTCACCAAAATAAACCTCCAACTTTGAGATTTATTCAACATAAACCTCAAATGGTTTAAATTATCAAATGTTCATTAATATTTATCAATTAGGAATTTAGAGTGAAAATAAAGAAGTAAATGTCTTCGGCTCATTTTTTGTGCGTCGACTTAAATTTGGTGAATAATTTAATATATTAAAATATAAATAATTATTTAATATATTTATATTTATTAATAATTATATAATATTTCAACATATATAATAAAAAAATTATAATAATATAATTAAGGAGGGATAACATAATTAATATAATAGAGGCATGTTAGTAATTAAATGAAAACTAGAAGGACAAGTTCGTACTTGATCTCCCACCTTGAGTTCCCTATTTCTTCCTCTGTATATTAATGCAGCTTCAGGGCGATCACAGCTCCCTCGCGGCTTGCCTCTGCCGCTGCTTGGACTGCCTCCAGAAATCGTCTGATCAATTCATTTCGATCCACAATTTGTCTTGGTTTGAAGTAAAGCAATTGCATTGATTTGCGGTGTTGTTTCTGTGGAGTCAAATCAAGGTGCCGGAGAACTACGAATTCCGATCAGATCCGAGGATTGCTGGTGTGTATTACTAGTATTTTGGTTCCATTTTCCGTACCATTGATCTTTTATTTCGGCTGCAAATTCTTCGTAATTTAGCGATAAAATTGCGAATTTTCATTTGCGAAATTTGTAATTTTTTTCATAGCATGACTACAGTTGCATGTCTACAGTTGCATGTCTACAGTTGCATGTCTATCTTAATTACTATAGATCTTGTTATCATTTTGAATTTCTAGAGTTCAATTTTACAATGTTGATTCGTATTTGAATCTACCTTATTTTGGTAACAGATCTGAGTTTTTTTTCTTATTTTTTGATTCGTATGACGATTCGCTGATGATATTATTTATATGTGATATAGGAGATTTGTCTTAGTCATTGGCTGCTGACCGTGGATTGTTGATCGTTGATATGGCATCAGCAACCGGAGTCGGGGCCTCTGGATGGTACAGGGGAAAGGTCAAAGCGGTTCCTTCTGGGGATTGCTTAGTTATTGCTGCTATGGCTAGTAACAAACCTGGACCCCCGCCCGAAAAGACCATAACTTTATCTTCTCTTATTGCTCCAAGACTTGTAAGATTTCAACTGACATCAAGTTTTTTCTCTCTCCTCAAATGTGTCCTTTTTGTCTTTCCACTCGGAGTCTTGATGATACTGTATCCCATTTTTCAATATAGTCACGGGTTTCTGATGTGTCTTTATCATTCCGTCTTGTATTTCCCTGGATTGACAATAATGTTAACATGGGAGTGTAAGCATGTCTAAATAATTAAATTCACCACAAAATTTATCTTGTAATAGGATCGGTGTAGATTTCTCAAAATTACTTTCATCGGTCTGTTATATTTCATTTGTTTTTTTAACTCTGATACATTGTAAGGCTCGAAGAGGAGGCATTGATGAACCATTTGCATGGGAGAGCAGGGAGTATCTAAGGAATCTCTGCATAGGAAAGGTGATTCTTTGCTTGTCTAATGGTCATATTCATTGCCTATATATTTTTTTCTCTCATTTTATTCTAGAATGAACATGCAATTCATAACTCTCTTTTCATACTACTTCAGGAGGTAGCTTTTCGGGTCGATTATGCTGTGCCGACTATAGGTCGCGAATTTGGTTCTGTTTTTCTTGGCGACAAGAATGTCGCAGCCTTGATTGTTTCTGCAGGATGGGCAAAGGTAATATACGTATCTCCCTTTTGATTGGTTTATGGGTTTATATATATATATATATATCTTTTATGTACCGGCAGTTAACTGAACCTTGTCAAATGTCAATGTAGGTCAGGGAACAGGGCCAACAGAAAGGAGAAATGAGCCCTTATCTTGCGGAACTATTGCGTCTTGAAGAGCAAGCAAAGCTACAAGGCCTTGGTCGTTGGAGTAAGGTGGCTGGATTAGAAATTTTCACCTTCTCTTAAATACTTTGTTTTAATCCTTTGAAACTTGTAAGAAGGAATTTAAGTTATTTTTGCTTTAAAATCTTTTTGGATGGGGGATTATAGGAATGTGAATATCATCCTTGGTATTGTTAATGAAAAAAAAATTATTGTTGATACTAAAGTTACCGGTCCTGATTGCAGGTTCCTGGTGCTGCTGAAGCTTCCATCCGAAAATTGCCTCCCTCTGCCATTGGAGATCCCAGCAACTTAGATGCAATGGGTCTTTTAGCTGCTAACAAGGGGAGTCACATGCAGGGAATTGTTGAGCAGGTTCGAGATGGCAGCACTGTACGTGTCTATCTGCTTCCAGAGTTTCAGTTTGTGCAGGTGTTTGTTGCGGGAATACAGGTGGGTGGAAAATTTGTCGTCAGCCTCCTTGAATGGAAATTTTTTCTTTCTTTCATTTAGCACTTTTTTGGGTCTAGCATACTAGAGAGATGCAAACAATTTTATCTGTCTTGTCAGTCTCCATCAATGGGAAGAAGAGCTGCTCCAGAATTAGTGACGGAAACAGATATAACTTCTAAAGCGCTAAATGGTGACGTTTCTGTTGAATCCCGCTCTCTAACATCTGCACAGAGGCTTACAGTCTCCTCAGGGACGTCAGCTGAAGTTGCTCCTGAACTATATGGGTCTGAAGCAAAACATTTTACAGAGACTCGTGTTTTGCATAGGGATGTAAGTAACTCTGCTTTATTGTGTTTTGTACTTTTAATTATTTTAAATGATCTGAATTTGGGATGGGTTTGTAGGTTCGCATCATCCTGGAAGGCGTTGATAAGTTCAGTAATTTGATTGGCTCTGTATATTATTCTGATGGAGAAGTAGCAAAAGACCTGGCCATGGAGCTGCTGGAAAATGTATGTTTTCACAGTTTATTGGAACTACTATGCATATACTTGTAATATGTCTATATTCTTGCAAATGATCTCGTATTTCAATGACATAATGGAACTGAAAATAGGTGAGAAAATGATAAGAGAATATAGTCGTGGAATGAAAAGAAAACTTAGATTATTTATTTTTGGAAAAATATTTCCCATATGACAGCTTGTATAGTGAATATTGGAAAAGGTTGTAACACCCATTTCCCATGCCTAGTTTCCTGCTTAACAATGTAACCTTAGAAGGATTTTATTCAATTATTGTATTTATATTTCCTGAATATGAAACCCAATAAAAAATCTCATATGCCTAACGATAACATGGGTATCCATATCAATGGGCCGAGAGTATGGGAAGTATTTCCCATATGGCAGCTTGTAAAGTAAATATCGGAATAAGTTATAATACCCATTTCCCATACCTCCTTACTAATGAAACTACAGAAGGATTTCATTCTATTATTGTATTACATTTTCCAATAATAAAACTAATTAAAATTCATGATGAGGTACATATTTAATTTTTTATTAACTTTGCATTTTCTTTCTTTCATCCTTGCATTTTCAATCCTCGAAATGGTATCCCTTTCCCAGTATAACTTTCTATCATGAATAATGAGAGTCCTACTGTTATCATAAAGCTGTGCTGCAGCTCTTCAAAGCTAGATGTATATATTGTCAGTTATTATAATTACATTTTTCTAGACTCTATATTTTCCCTTTCATCAATCCTAACTAAAATCCAGGGTTTGGCAAAATATGTTGAATGGAGTGCAAATATGATGGAAGACGATTCCAAGCGGAGGCTAAAAGCTGCAGAGCTTCAAGCAAAGAGAGATCGTATAAGGCTTTGGGCAAACTATGTACCGCCCGCTACAAATTCAAAGGCTATACATGACCAATATTTTAATGGAAAGGTAGCTTTTAGGTTCGTTAATCTTAAAGGGATTTATTCTCAATTTGTGTTTAATATTTTGACATATCACAGGTTGTGGAGGTTGTTAGTGGGGATTGTTTAATTGTAGCAGATGATTCTATTCCATATGGCAGTCCTTTAGCTGAAAGAAGAGTCAATCTTTCAAGTATTAGAAGTCCAAAAATTGGAAATCCACGTAGAGAGGAGAAGCCTGCCCCTTATGCTCGTGAGGCAAAGGAATTCTTAAGAACACGTTTGATTGGGCGACAAGTATGAATACTTAATTCTTATTAAGATGAAAATATAAATGATTAAATTATTTTACACTCACAAGATCAAATTTTTTGGACAATTAGTAATTTGCCTTAGTATCAAAGCTAGAAGTCTCAAGTTTGATGTTCAGCTATGACAAAAAAATCTTCTTAAAAAAATTCTCACATGTGAGAAGAAAAAAAATGATTACATGTGAGGAAGAATGTTAAGATAAAAATATAATTGATTAACTATCCCTCACTTACACGTTTGAGCTTTTGGAATAGTTAGTAATTTATCAACCCTCATTGATTATTGATGTAATTTTAAACAAGTAATAACACATCTAATTACACAGGTAAATGTTGTTATGGAATATTCTAGGAAATTCGTCATGGGTGCTGGTCCTGCAAATGGAACCAGCGATTCAAGAGTCATGGATTTTGGATCTGTCTTTCTTTTATCTCCAATCAAGGACGAGGGTGATGAGACTCCCTCACCTGCTCCAAATGCTGCAGATTCCCAGGTACCTGGGGCAAATGTTGCTGAGTTGGTGGTTGCCAGGGGTTTCGGCACTGTCATACGACATCGTGATTTTGAAGAGAGATCAAACTTTTATGATTCTCTTCTTGCTGCTGAATCACGTGCAATAGCTAGTAAGAGGGGGATTCATTCTGCCAAGGATCCTCCTGTAATGCATGTCACAGATTTGCTCACGGTTAGACAAAATTCTTTACCTAATTAATTTGTAATTCCAATCATCCTTTTGCATAAGAAACATCATTTCTTTCAGGCATCATCCAAGAAAGCTAGAGATTTCTTGCCATTTTTACACCGAAGTAGAAGAATTCCTGCCGTTGTTGAATATATTCTCAGCGGGCATCGTTTTAAGTTGTTGATTCCAAAAGAAACTTGCAGCATTGCCTTTGCTCTGTCTGGTGTCAGGTGTCCTGGTCGTGATGAGCCTTATTCGGATGAAGCAATTTCTCTGATGAGGCAGAAGATAATGCAGAGAGATGTTGAGGTAACTTTATTTTGTCAAACTGATAGCTGACCATTTTTTCATAATTTCTCATCACATTTACCTTATTCACAGATTGAGGTAGAAACTGTTGATAGAACTGGAACTTTCTTGGGAACCTTGTGGGAATCAAGGACGAATGTGGCAGTTGTGCTACTTGAGGCTGGGTTAGCAAAACTTCAAACGCCCTTTGGCAGTGACAGAGTCCGGGACGCTCATCTTCTCGAACAAGCAGAGCGTTCTGCAAAAAAGCAAAAGCTTAAAGTAAGAATTCAAATGTCACATTAGGGGGAATCATTTTAAATAATGTTGATGCATTTTTTTTTCAGATTTGGGAGAATTATGTTGAAGGGGAGGAAGTTTCGAATGGCTCATCTGTTGTAAGCAAACAGAAAGAAGTGCTAAAGGTTTGATAAGAGAACTTCTCCATTTAGTATCCCTTTTTGTGTGATGCGATTTAGTATCTTACTTTGTGTTATATATATGGATAGGTTACTGTTACTGAAGTCTTGGGTGGAGGTAAGTTTTACGTCCAGAAAGTTAATGATCACAAAATTGCTACAATTCAACAGCAGATGGCTTCTTTGAATCTTCAAGAAGCTCCTCTACTCGGAGCCTTTAATCCTAAGAAAGGAGACATTGTCCTTGCTCAGTTTAGTGCGGACAATTCATGGAATAGAGCGATGGTTAGTTGTAGTGCATACCTTTATTAGTCGATTAACTATTCTTTTTCTCAATTATTATTATCATCTTAAATAAAAATGCAAAAAAAAAAGAAATTTAGCTTTGCAAATTGTGGAACTAGTTGTGCATCTTAACAACTGGATTGATTTGTTACGAAGATGCCAGTAGCACTTCTTTTAATTATTCTTTTCCTTTTCTTTTCGTTTATTATTCTTCAAATATCATCTTTTATTTTGTTTAAGTGAATAAGAGCTTATGTAGGGGAAAGAATATCTGCTTCAGTTAAAGCTATGAGAACAGCTTTAAACCACCGTTCTCAACCAAGATGCAACACCTGCGAACATTTTTATTTGTGTTGTTCTTATAATTGAAAATTTACTTAATTTAGAAGATTGAAGTTCCCTTCTTTTTGCATTCCCCATGATCTATCTTCTGTTATTTGACTTACATAGATTGTCAATGCACCTCGAGGAACTATCGAATCCCCTAAAGACGTGTTTGAAGTGTTTTACATCGACTATGGAAATCAAGAAGCTGTTACTTTTACCCAGCTTAGGCCTCTTGATTCGGCTATGGCATCGACACCTGGGCTTGCTCAGCTGTGCAGTCTAGCTTACATAAGGGTTCCCAGCTTGGAAGAGGACTTTGGTCAAGAGGCAGCTGAATATCTCAGTGAACACATGCTAACAAACTCCATAGAATTCCATGCTACAATTGAAGAAGTTGATTCTTCAGGAGGAAAGGTCAAAGGGCAAGGAACTGGGAATGTTTCTATTGTCACTCTAACAGCTGCAGATTCCGAGACCAGCATCAATGCCATGATTGTTAAGGTTTGAGAATTTAAATCTATATTAAGTTTAATTTCGGTCAAGATATTGTATAGTCTCTCTTTATCATGAGTGAAAGAAAAAGGGATAGACTAAATGGTGAACATATTTTATATTATTTCCCTCTGAACCTAAAAACCGTAGGAAATATAAAAATATATACATATTTTCCGGCTTAGAATATGTTAATGTGCTGTATCAAGAAAGGAAGTTATAAAAGGAATTGTTTTTCTAGGGCCAACATGGTAAAAGCAATGGACTATTTTGTTTTCCGTTTTATATTTTTGTTTACTTTTGGTAGTTTGCTTATACTACCCGAAGTGTCGGTCAAACTGTTATTTACTAGCTGGGTGAAATTTCAGGAAGGACTAGCGAGGCTAGAGAAAAGAAAAAGGTGGGAATCGAAGGAAAAACAGGCGGCCATGAGCATTCTCGAAAAATACGTGGAAGAAGCCAAGAAAGAGAGGCAGGGAATGTGGCAATACGGTGATGTCGACTCGGAGGAGGAAGATATGGCTCATCCTGTTAGAAAAGCTGGCCCCGGGAAACGATGATCGGCATCGGTTCAGGCTGCAATATTTAGTTATTTTCAAAGGCATGATTTCGAAGGCTGCAAAAGAGGTAATGCTGGGGTAAAGAACATTTTTTAAGTTTTTTAGTTCTAATTTGTTTAATTTTCTAAAAAGAGCAGACAAAATTTTGTTATGGTTAGGGTCGTAATAAGGTAAGCTAATGTTCTTTTTTTTTTTAATTTTATTTCTTGATGGATTAGATATTAATCATAATCTTGACTGTTTTTATTTAAGGATGAAGCTTTTACTGCTTATGATTTTCCTACTTGCTCTGATCTTCTGAGTAAAGCATTAAATGATATTATTTCAATCATGATCATCCTTAGTTTTTCCATATCGTATCAGTCTCAATTGATTACAACCTTAGCATGCACTAATGGCACATAACAAGTTCTTGATTGTTGTACTCAGAATGGGTGGCTCAATCCAAGTTGGGCCAGTTTCGAAGTGAATTAGAATTGTAATCGTAAAATATAGATCAATTATAGTTTGTTTCAATTCTATGTCATATTTAAAAAATAAATAATACAAATAAAATAAATTTTTAATTATTTTTGTATCAGATGTTGAGTGATTAGATTGAATTTGCAATTAGTTTTTGAATTTATATTGAGTTTTATTTGATTTTAAGTTGATTTTATTCGATTTTAGGTTAGATTTTGACTTACGGTTTGGTTCTCGATTTCACGGTTTTAAAATCTAGGATCAGTAGCCGAATTAAAACTGACAGTTCTAATATAGACGGTGAATTTGTCTCTCTTTCTCTTTAACAAAATCATGTGTGGTGGCCTCGAGTACATGAGGATATTCATGTGCTATGATATTTTTTTTGTGAGTGGTGTACGAGTCAAACACGATCTCTTTTGATATTTTCCGTTGAGTGCTAACAAAGAAATATAAAAAAGAAGACAAAATCCATAGGGCTTGATTCTATTTCATCATAAAAATCCATCAAATTAAAAATAATGTATATAGAAAACACATTGAGAATGATCCAGCCGTTATAATCCGATAGTAAGCACACCGAACAATGATTCTTGTCCAGAAAAGCAATTTATTAACAAGTTAATTGCACCAAACCTTAGCAAATAAGAAATGGTTATCTACAAGAACACCAGTGTAGGCTTACACTGTCCGAATAATGATCGAATTTATTAGTGAATTAATTACACCGAACCTTAGCAAATAACAAATGGTTATCTACACGAACACCAGTGAAAGTTAACAGCTAAAAATTATGGATCAAATACCAAATTTGATTGCCTCAGAGTTGGGCTGACACTTCCTCCACGGCTATGTTGAAGAGCAGCCAAAGCTTTTTGTATTTCCATTGTCATGGCACTGTCCACACTCCCTGACGATAGCTTCTTGTGTGATTTCTGCACATGAAGCTTAAGTGAACTGCTACTTAGACCGACGCTCTTACCGCATATCGGGCACACTTTCATCGTCGGTTTCTTTTGTTGCCACTCCATCGAAACCTTTCCGTGAAGTTTCTTGTCTAGTTCTAATAGAACTCTGGCAAACCCATCGTTTGGCTGGGCTCGGCGATGAATTCGTTTCAACCCGTCCCATGCTTCCAAGAGAGACAAATTCCTGGACCATAAAAAGAGCAAAAGTGTTACCCCTCCCCTCTCTTGTTTGCGGTTTTTTCCTATCAATGTTCTTTGTTTGTTCAAATAAAAAAGAGAGAATTAGTCTTATAAGTAATACATAAGGGTGGATAGCTTACTTTTTGAGCATCAAGTATGCAAGCACCACCGTAGAGCTTCTACTTTTTCCTTCAAAGCAGTGGACTAGAACCTTGCCACCAATTTGTTCAACGTGATCAATAAAATCTGAAGTTTCGTCAAATATTTCTCTGATATTGGTGTCTTCAGAGTCACATGTCTGCCATAAATCACGAAAATTAAAATCTTCAAACCAAAGAAACTTTCCCACACTAACTGACAGAAATTTCTCTCTATTAAATCAACAGTTGGTTTAATGACTGTAAGGAGTTGACACAAACAGAAAACATTTTTAAGACTTAATTGAGTATTAAAGATTATGGTTCTAAAAAGTTTCTTGATGGCGCCATCGGACATAATGGAAGTACATTACGTTTATAAAAAACTTTACAGAAGAAATACATAGTTATTTTGTTTATGGAGTTGAATAAAAAGTAAAAATTGCAAGCATCTTTCATAATCATGTAGGTGACAGTGAGCCCATGTGTGATGTGCGTGTTTAATACGAGAAGGAGAGAGATAGAGAATCTCCTTGTTTGCCATCTAACACGAAAAAGAACGAAAAGACGATGATGCTATAGGGTGGGGGGTGGGGGTAGTAATACTTACAGAGAAATTTTTATACTGGAACATATCGGGAAACTGAGAATCTACATGTCCGAACTCATTCGCGCACAAACACAATATATGAGTGATTCCTAAATGCTGCAGTGTGTACACAGATCTAGCAGCCAAGGCACCCCCTATGAATAGTGAGCTAGTAATCAAATATGGTTTCTCCGTATTTGCCGCCTCGGATATTAGAGCAACTCTCTCAAGAATGTGCTCAAGTCGCAACTGAAATCATCATTAAGAATATAAAATAAGGGATATCATAAAAATCAATAGGTAAGAACTTATAATATATAAAACTTGCTGTACCTTTAATTCATATGCATCAACAACAATATTATTATCGCCACCCTCAAAAAATCCTGTGTTGAAATTGTTCTCGTGACAGAGATTGACAACATCATTTTTCAATATTTCATTCCATTGCTCCATTTCCTTGCTCAATTCAGAATCTACCTGAAGATAAGAAAATTGTAAAAAATTACAAACAACATACGAAAATGACCAATAGACATCATAGTACAAGCATTCTTTATTTTGTTAAAAGCTAACAGATTAAAACAACTAAACTGTAAATTATTGAAAAATACAAGGAAACTCAAGATACACCATATGGACAAGCTACCATATTGAATGATTTCTAATTAGAGAAAACTAGGAATTTAAACTTTCAGTTAGGAATATCCCACTTCAATGATGGTAAATAAACATCTAGTAAGTATTATTTTAGTATTTAGATTTGCCGTTCCCAAAGTTGACTTGAATTATTTCAATCTAATGTGATTTCTGAATCAGTGTCAACCAACATAAACATACAACAAATCATGATCAGAAGTTACTTATCATCACACAGGAACAAAAGCAGTCTTGGATTTATTTTTACAAGGTCGAGCGGAATATGGATGATACCAATAAACACAAGCTTAGTTTTATTCACTAGTACCAACCTTAGCAAATTTATGGATGTTTCTGAGCTTTCCTGTTAAACGAAAGTTACTGATGTCATCGCCACTTCCTTTGTAAGACTTTCTAGGCCAACTGTCTCGAGAAAGTGGAGGAGATAAGTCAGAATTTTCTTTCTTCCCACAAGATAATGACTTCGGGCCAGATCTTTGAATTTCTGAATCACAACAATCAGTATGGTTATCATTAGAAATCTTCTCTTTACCATCAGAACAGCGGGAATAAGCACCTCCAGCAGATTGCGAGGAAGAATCAGAGACTCCCAAATCTTCTTTATCAGATTCTGCTGAAAGTTTATTCATGATAACATCAAATGCCCTTAATGAATTTTCCAATTTTTGGTGTAGAGTAAGGAAAAATATGTGGAATCCTTGCATGTCCCTAAGGGCTGCACGGAATCCACAACGAAATTCATGAACATCTGAAGTTGTTTCTGCTGGCCATGAATCTCTATCTGTGGGGGAATCTTCTGGTGAAGGAAACCCTAATTTTCCTCCTGTAATGACATGTAGAACATCAGAGGAGTACTCAAAACTGTTCAGTAGTAATTCAACAAACTTTGGATAAATGGCTTGGTCATTTGCACGTTTTCCACTTGGGGGTCGGCGAGGAACACCAGAATCAATAGCCACAATATGAAAATCTGACAGCGTCAAACCATTTGAAGTTTTAGTATTTTCAGCTAAATCCGAAAGATGAGACGCATTTGATAGACATCCAGAGTCTGAAAAACTTAATCTACTATCAATAGATATTGCTCTTCTTTCTTTTTCAAAAGCTTTAATCACCCTAGGTTTATATTTCTTGACTTCAGCATTTATGGCCTCTTCCCGCGGAACAACATTTTCATGAACCATTTTATCAACCAACAATAAATTTGCAGAATTTCCACGCCATCTTAGATGACTACAAGGGAGTCTATCTTCATTTCTGATAATAAGATCCAACATCAAAACTCTACCAAGAGCAGCTGCAATTTTTGCAGTGGTTTTCTTTGATTCAAATGCGCTTGTGCTTTCTAACAAAGGAGATCCATGGACATAACTGTCAAATAAAAAACATGTACATAAATGTTAAAGAAAAAGAGTTAATCTTACTGTTCAAAGTTACCTAATGTGTTATCATTCATTCATTGATTAAACATTCATAAACGATTTTATAAGGTTAAATAACACATGACTAGTTTTAATTATCGAAAAACATATTGTATCACGTCAAAGGAGGACGTAAGTAACATTTCCACTCTAAATCCACACCCCAACACGTCAATGCATCGTTCACTTGTTGATCCATGAAAATTCTATTCTATCAAATGAGTGAATGATGCATAATTGTCACTTCCAGTGTGAATATAAAATGTAATTAGTGTCAATGCAGCATATCTTTTTGTTAACAGAAACAAAAAAACAGGACAATTTGTAGCAAGGGACAAACAGAAAATACTAAAAAATCACATCAAATACTCGAGTTTACTCTTCAAATGCCAGAAAATTAGGACATGAACAAATACATCTCAATTTGTACATCTTTGCAAACTATTCTATGAATGGAATATTTGATTCTAAAGATAATAGTTCATTATACTTTTTAACTTATCTGTTGTTAATCACAGCAATATTGACATTGACTTTTTGTAACTTCTGAGAAGCATAATGAGGGCATAGACAAACAAAGTGGTTATGTGTTGTAATGCGGTAAATGTTAAATGATTTAGTGTTTCTATAGAAAACCCCTAAGATTAAAAATAGGAGAAAGAGCAAAGGCAAAATTTTGTGACTGTATACGTACCTGTTTGTTTTAATAGAAAACAAAAATAGAGCAATTAATAGAATCTGCACCCAGCTACAAAGAAATTTCCACATGAAGAAAAAAAAATGTTTGTAGTTCACCTCATTAATAAAAGACATTTGCTAAGTTCAAGAGCTTCTAAAAGTTCAGAAGATGTCATTTCCCCAGCTTCATCACCTTCGGAACAAGCCAGAACTCGTACTCTCTCCGTCGCTTCTTTTATATGTAGCCACTCTGGACTAGAGTTATGAATTACCCTAGCCTGCAGTTTTCATCAACTAAAACTAACTCAGATAGAAAATGTTAAGTTCAGACACAAGCTGAATCAGATGGTGTAAGTTTGGAAGTTGAGTGACTTTCGTAAGAGATGGACTAACCAGTGGAGTTTGAACTCCCAACCACTTTGCAATTTCATATCCGAGACGTTCAGATTGTGTAGCCATTCTGGATGATGATATCTTTATAACAGCAGTCGCTTCCATTGGGGAAACACTATCATTACCAAACATATTAAATAAGGCAAAGAAAACAACTCCCCCGGAATTTACTGTGACCTGTGCCCAAACAGAAAAGGTGATATTAAGCCAACCACATATCACTTAGTGAATAAATGTGAATTTCAGATTTTTCAGACGTGGAGAAACAAAAATTTCTCCAGGAATTATTTTAAGGTTACCATAATGTCAATGGAGAATGCATAAAATGACATTGAGTAGAACTTATGTTATAATCTACTTATTTTATAAGCACATGACGAGAAAAGAAACATTTGTTTTCACTGCATGTCTTGTTTAAAAACGTAGTACAAAATAGAATTTAGATAAACTTCAAGAACACATACCTCAAGAGCCTTGCTGTTTTCATCTTCAGACGGTTCAGAGCCACTGCCATGTTCAGTGTGGTAAAGAGATGAAAGAATGCCCCAACAAAAAGTACTCGATTCGACATCCAAGACAGAAGCTTCTCCAAGTCTTTCCCACAAAGTGGGTTCTGTACTTTGCTCAGGTAGTTGAGGACTATCTAAAACATCAACTAATTCTCCTGCACTAAAAGGGTAGCACAATTAAAATGATGGGGCAAGGGCTTTGTTGTCAGACCTAGCACAATTGTTCAAAATCAGACTATAATATTTAACTTCCATTCCCATTATGGTTGGATAAATGCATTCTAGGTAGTGTTTAGTTTGTGAGGAAGAGGCAGGAATAAACTGAGGATAAAAGTAAGAATTTAATATAGTGTTAATATAGCTCGGTCATGTAGTCCTTAATTTTGGAATGAAATGGAATCACACTATTCTGACAAAAAAAATTGTGTACGAAAATTAATATGGATATTGACTATAGAGAAATTAGGTCAGGAAGAAAAAAACATTGGCAATATTGATTGAAAAAATACCACAAGTGGCACAGACAACTATGATAAGAGCAAAAGGTAATAAGTTATACAACTTAACCTAACAAATACGATAAAGAGTAACCTAAGCTCCCAAAATAAATTGACCATTTGGTCAAACCAAAGTTTTAGGGTCTATCTGTGCAGATCATAAGGCTGGTCATCCCATTTGTCCAAAATATAGCTGGTTGGCTTAATTTACACCATAATGTCTATATGGTGTATTTATTTCATCATACCATCACGATGGTCATTCCAGAGTGTATAAAATCTAAACCAAGCACGAATGAGATTAGTGACCATTACATTCAATCAAACTTGACCTGAGAGTAATGACTTAACTTCAAGGTATTTTCAAATGTAAAATTTGTACATTGAGACCTCAATATAAAAGACAAGCACAAAATTGGATCCCTATAAGTAGGTTATTGTCAACAGGAACTTAATGTAAGAGAAGAGCAAGTGGGGACAAACCCGGAATGCACAGAATGGAGCCCAGAAGAGCGATTTGGAAAGCCAGAGGACCGAAATTTGCCACTGCGTTTACGAACCAACTCCACCCATTGAGTAAAACTATAAGCAGGCCCAGCAGTAATGTCCCCCAACAGATATAACAACTGCAATAATATGAATCCAGCTAATGCAATCATTCCATACATAGAAAGAACTTAAAGACGCGATCATAGAAAAACAATGTAAACAAGACAATGAAAAATTACTCTTGAAGTTACTGTGAGAGGCAATGGGGTTTCAGTCTCGTCTGATCCATTATCCATCTCCCCTTCATTACTCTGAAATCCAATCCGAGAGTAAGTAGCAAAGCCAACGCAAAGAGTATATTTCGTCAGATCTCACAAAGAATCCTTACATTCGCAATTATTTCGCCAGAAATGAAGAAGTTACCTGTTGATTTTCAAGAAATGAGCTGAAATTTGCAGAAAGATCTCGGTTCCGCAGCTCTTCTGCCATATCCGATCAATTAAGAGCATTCAAAACAGGCCTATCCTTACTCGCATATCCCTAGATAAATCACCTTCCCCCCTCTATGCTTGACTGCGAATCGAAATCCTGCAACGAAAGTTTCCCCCCTCGCAGATTTACTTCTTTTATTAGTTTCAGCTCCTCTTTTCAGTTTTTTTCACTTTCTACTCTTACACTGATTTGATCTTTCTCCATAATTGGTAAATTCCTCAATCACTCTTTATAACTCAACAGGCAATTCGGACAACAAAAAATAATAATAATTCGGACGACAAAAAATTATCAAACGTTTCAATTCTTTCCGCAATTAGAACTATTCTCTCTAACTCAACAAGACTCAACTCCTAAGCATTGAGTTTCTGTTGAACAAGTTTGTCTACCAGATCGGCCGCTTCTTGGAAGTTAGTTCGTTATATTCTGCGAGTTCTCCTGTTCGACGCTAATCTCTTCCTCCAAATTTAAAGAAGAAGATAATTTTATCTTATAAATTATCAATTGTCTTATAATTTTAATCATTTATATATTTTATTAATATTTTATCTTACATATAAATCTTTTTTTTTCTATTTTAATCTTCATGTGTGAGTTTTTTTAATGAGATTTATGTCTTTGTTGATAATCAAACTTTGAATTTTAATTCTGATACTAAGAGCTCAAACTTTTGGAATAGTGGGTGATTTGTCATTAACGACAACAATTTTGATTATATGGTCTTGGTTTTTCAAAAATTTGAGGGTCTGGCTCCAAAAGTATCGAGTTTTTTGTTTAATTCAAGAATTATGCATAAAAAGGTGGTCGAAATGAAGTATAATAGCAAAAGCTTATGCTTACTGTGTCGAGTGAACATATTCTTGACCAGATTGAGATTTTATAATTCAAATAGGAGCCATTTTCAAAAGAAAAATGAATAATTTGTCGAGTAAAAGAACTGAAAATACAATTGTTCCACAAAATCAAATAACAAAAGCCATATCAGAAGATCATGAATACTGCATTCAGATCGAATCAGATCGAACACATTGATGGCATACATATTCACAATGATTAAAGGCGGGCAAAAGCAAACTTACTGCGCAAGAGACTCGGAGCCGGGAATTCCTCAAAGTCGGGAATTCACCCTTCGTTGGTCGAGCAGAAACTAATTTCAAACTTGATATTCTCATCCTTCCCTGCATTTATGAGCAATCAAAATTAATCTATATTCTTCAAATAACTTAGGATGTGCCAAGTAGATATGTAAATTGTTTCATTTTCACTTTCAAATATGTATATCTAATCTTCAAATAGATCCCTTGGTTTATATATTTAAAGCCTTAAAGTACGAACGAATTCATAAGGATACTTCATTGAAGCCAATTATAAAGCCAGAGATGCCAAAGCATGTTCGTCATGGAGACAGAGTTTGGACTAATTGAATTTGATAAACCAACAGAGTTAATTTAGCTACTATTCAACTAAGGTCTGATTGAGAACGCTGTTTGCATTTGAGTGACTGGTTTTCTTCTTGTTAAGTATAAAAATGCAGCAATGGAGGGAGGGGACACTTGCATTTACAGAAACCCGAAAAAATGGGAAAAATTTGATTCCAAAGACCCAATTTGGAGAACACGAAGGAGAAGAAACCCGACCCAGATAGTAAAAACGCGAACACAGAATAAAACAACAGAAAAGTTTGCTAACCTAGTGGGAGAGAGAAAGGGAGAGGTTAAAGGTGAGAGATGAAGCTGAAAAATTGATGAAGCTCAAGGAAAAGAAGAAATGAAGAAGAAGAAGAAGAGAAGAAGAAGAAGAAGAAGCGTGGATCGAGGTTTCACAGATTGCAAGAGGGGAAACTGGGTGATGACTATTAAGTGGCTCTCATTGTAATAGCCCATTTGTATCGAACACTTATCCACTGCTGACGTGGCTATGATTGAATTCGTCAATGGGTCCCACGCCTAATTTTGTGGGCTCCACTTTACTCCCGCCAATTCCACGGTGGAACCAATTTAGAGGAGCCACTGTCCGAGCGGAAGTCCCATTTGACTCGATCCAGAGATGGAGCGACCGTCCTCGAGGCTCCGGTGGCCACCCGGCGACAGGGAAAATGGTAGTTTATGGCCATTTCGAGCTAGAGAACCCATTGAAGGAGAAAAAATGCTAAGCTTCAGCGGTGACTGTAACTAGTAATGGGAATGGGGAGAGTACGGACATAGATGGGCATGGGCCTAGAATGTGCGTTATTGGGCCCAACTAACATTGCTTAACTTGAACATCAGGCCCAAATCTATTTATAATAAACGATACGATTTAGTTAAAAATAAAATTATATATATATATATATATATTCAAGCTAAATATTAATTTAGCTCTTGAACTATCATAGAACTTCTAAAGATACTTACAAATTTATCAATAAAAATCTTGAACTTTACTATAATTTTAACAAATACTGTTGGTTTGTTTTTTCTTTGATTTTATTTATCAATTTAATTTATTTTAACGACTTATAAAAAATAAAAAAATTAAAATAATAATTTTTTACTTTTATTTAACTCAGTTATACTAAAAAAGAAAGAATTTTAATCAAAAATATAATATTTTAAGCTTTTCATCATTGTTAATTGCTAAAATATTTTAATTAAATTGAAGAATCTGTAATAACAGAGTTGGTTGAAACTATGGTGAATTTCACGGTATAAATTGAAGATTTTTAAAATTTGAAATATCCATTATATCTAACCACATAAAGAGTAAATTGATGTTTACTCGTAATTATGAAACGAGGTCGACATTTTAAAAATTGGGTTGGACTATTTTCTAAGTAATTAGGGGTTGTCAAAATCAGAAGTATTAGTTTTGAATTGATTATCTATCCTAATTTTTTTTAAATGTTAAATTGGGGACCAGACTGTAAATTAAAAAATTAGATAAAATTCGATCTAAAATAAAATGAAATTCGATATAAACTTAAAATGTAATCTAATCACTCAAAATCCGATCAAAATATAATATTTTTTAAATATAAAATCGCACAGAAGTAAATTGAAATCGACTAGTATTTTAAGGTTCTAGTTTTAATTTACTTTCAAATCGATCTGGCGTAGACAGTGCACACTCATATGTAATAGTGTGGATGAGGTTTGCCCGCACAAGTATAGTTTAGTTGGCTCAAAAATAGTAGATTGAGTACAAGAACCTAGGTTTGACGCTTGCGTTGTCTTAGTGTGAGAGTTGTTATCTCCAATGTTGGGGTAGCTCCTTGGGATATCAGGTAAAGACCTCATATCTCTGAGTCGTTAAGTCACTCTGATTTAACCTCCTCACAAACGGTGAGGCTGGACTCCGGAGTGTGGGATCCCTAGGACAAAAAAATTTGACTTTTGGGTAGTGTAGATGAGGTTTGATAGTGGGCTGCAATAAAAGCCCAGTGAAGTTTTAAAAGTACAAGATTACGTTTCCAACTAACCATTGGTTAGGGTTTCGATTCAGGTATTTCTTACGAAGGTTGCTCCGCGCATCCTTCCTGCGCCGTATCTAGAGAGCGTATAAGCTTTCGTTCCAAAACTTGTGAATCGATATGGTATCTACTTCCTCGATTTTTTCTTTTCCATAATTTGAATTTCTCGTCTGCCTCATTATCTGTGAATCTTGCGATATATGCTCTAAAACTTTGTGAATTTATCAGTTAGTGGAGGTTCACTTGCTGATCTCATTTTCTAACATGTTATCTCATCTGCTTCCCTTGAGTTTTGGCTGAGCACGGATGACAAGTTCTGGTTTTGTTCTTTGCTCTGATGCGTGCTCAAATTTATGACATCCACTTGTTTGGCAGGGATATTTTATGTTCTTCTATGTCATTTTTGTTAAAAATGCTGCAGGTTCTGTTATTTAGAATCGGTGTCTATTTCGTTGCTTGAATTAAATGGTTGTTTGTCTGAGCAGGCTAGAGGATTGAAGAAGCATTTGAAGAGGCTCAATGCCCCGAAGCATTGGATGCTTGACAAACTTGGCGGTGCATTTGTTAGTCAAATTTAACTCTTTGATTATTATTTATATCGATTTTCGTTTTTGGATCTAGTTTTGAGACTATTCTTCTTTTTTCAGGCTCCTAAGCCTTCATCTGGGCCTCACAAGTCTAGGGAGTGCTTGCCTCTGATCCTTATTCTGCGAAACAGACTCAAATATGCTCTCACAAACCAAGAGGTTACTGCAATTTTGATGCAGCGACATGTTTTGGTTGATGGAAAGGTCAGGACTGATAAAACATATCCTTCAGGTTTCATGGGTATGCTCCCTCAACCATATTTCTTAAAATTTGATTTTGTAACAAAGATTTGTTTGTTTTCTATGGCTTTTATTGTATTCTTTTGCTGGGGATTCAACCTTCTTACTTAATTTTCGAGTTGAACTATATAGTTGGACTATAATAGGCTGATTAATTATGTTTCTATGATGGTGTCTTATAGATGTTGTGTCGATCCCCAAAACAAATGAAAACTTCCGTCTTCTTTATGACACCAAGGGCAGGTTCCGTCTCCACTCAATTAGGGATGATGAGGCTAAGGTCCAATCTCTCTCACACAGTTATTGATTTCTGAGTATATGGCTAAATTATGAAAGAAGCTACTGAATATTGTTTCCTTAAGTTTTTCCATTAACAAAATCTAGTTGTATACCTTATGTCGCAGTTTAAGCTGTGCAAGGTGCGGTCTGTTCAATTTGGACAAAAGGGCATCCCATATCTGAACACTTATGATGGTCGAACTATTCGCTATCCCGACCCTCTAATAAAAGCTATGGACACTATCAAGCTTGACCTCGAGTCAAACAAGATTGCAGATTTCATCAAGTTTGATGTAGGAAATGTCGTGATGGTGACGGGAGGAAGAAACAGGGGGAGAGTTGGAGTAATTAAGAACAGGGAAAAGCACAAGGGAACGTTCGAGACAGTCCACATCCAGGACGTCACAGGTCATGAGTTTGCTACTCGTTTGGGCAATGTCTTTAATATCGGCAAAGGCTCGAAACCATGGGTTTCTCTTCCCAAGGGCAAGGGTATTAAGCTCTCCATCATAGAAGAGGCAAGGAAGAGGCTAGCAGCCCAAGCACCAGCTACTGCTTGAAAGTGACCTCATTTGGTAATTTTGGAGTTATTTATGACTGTATTTTGCTTTTAGTTTCCTTGTTCTTGGATGATTGATCGGTTTACGTATTTCTTTGATCGTTTTTTATGGACTGCGCGTGAATTTTTTGAAGTCTTTATAATCGACAGATGTAGCGCGGGTTAGAAGGCTCTGAATCGTGTAAAATGTAACAAGACTTTAATACTTATTGGTCTTATAGCTTGCTTGAAGCTTGTCCATGGAACTGTCTATGGATAAGAAAGTTGATGCTAAAATTAGGGCTCTATTTTGGTCGGTTCTAATTGAATTAGAACCGAATTTGGTTCGCCTTTGGATGAAGAAAACCCAAACCTTTTCTACTCGCCTGGATCATAATCCTACATTTGCTAAGTTTAAGAGCAACACCGATGATTCTGTGAAAAAAATATTAATAACTAATTTTACATTAATTACACACAAAATAAAAAAAAATAAAGCTAATTTGTTTTTAATTGTCGAAACTTTTGTACATTTTATGATCCGATGTCTAGTTTTGGTTAATCACATACTTTATGGCAACTAAATCATGAAATTAACAAGGTTTATGATGTTACTACTTATTTAATGATATTTTAAATTAAAATAATTATATTATCCTTATTTCTGGTCAGAGGGTACTTTGGTCTTTTCAAATCAAATTGAAGCTAGGTCGAGCTATATATAATTGTACTACTTATTGAAGCTATATATCCCCAATTTCTTCGTCTCTGAGCAATGGATGCCCTTGACTCAGTCGTCGATCCTCTCAGAGATTTCGCCAAGGACAGCGTTCGCCTTGTCAAGAGGTGTCACAAGCCTGATCGCAAAGGTATTTCCTTCCTTTTTATAGGAAGTGTTTTATTCGAAGTCTCGGGATCTGATTTGGTTGCATGCTATGCTTTTTGTGATTTTTGGCTGTCTTTTAATGATAATTCTGTATTGTGCGCTAGAATTTACAAAGGTTGCATTTCGTACGGCTATCGGATTCGTTGTGATGGGATTCGTTGGATTCTTCGTGAAGCTGATTTTCATTCCGATCAATAACATTATTGTGGGATCTGGTTAATTTTGGTAATTTTATATCGTCAACTTTGTTTCAAATCTTTTATCTCTTTTCTTTGCCTTCAGAACTGTGAACTTTGTGACTGCGTGTGCTGTTAAAGGTCCTAGTTTCTTTCATGTTTATCTGTGGAGTGTAGTATCTAATGCCTGAATTCATTGTAATGTGTACGTTCTGTTTATGGGATGTAGCGGTCCAGATGAATTCGATAATGAGGAACTATATTTTTGCTAAATAATTGGCCATATAACCGTAAATATGGAATCTGGTGCCATCGTTTTTCAATTTTTAGTCTGGCCTCCGTACATTAATCAAGCTCTTTTCTTCCCTCTTTAGTCGGGCTACGAAGTAGCTATTTCAAACTAACAGTAGTAATCATATTTCTAAGTCAAAATGAGCTTTGATGTTTAGCATACTTATTACTTGGTAAACATGAGAGTGGGTTTCAATTTTGTTTATTATGGAGGTTACCTAGTTGACTTTAAGGTCTTTCAGTATTCAAGCGAATTTTGACACCCATAATTCAATAAAATAATATATGCATTTCTAAAATTGGGTGAAATGAAAAGGGTTGACTTGAATAGTTTCCTTGCAAACGATGACAAAACCATGAACGTGGTTTTTTCTATTCATGTAGTTGGCTCAAGCGTTTTATGTGCTTAATTTATATTTGCTTTTGCTGCTGGCTACTTGTATGATAATATACCAGTGACTTAGTTTGAGCCCTGGCCTTATTTCTTTTGTGATATTCAATTTCAGGCTGTGGAAGTAGTTATGGAGGCACCCCCAAGGTACCAGAAGTTAACAGAAGAAAGTTAAGGAAATCCCTCACTTTTGTCTATTTAATTGGTGTTTGTTGCATTTGAGTTTTACAGTTTGACAATGGAAGTAAATTTCCCCAATTTCCCTGGTATCAATTAAATAGACATTTGTTTTTTCAGTTTCTAATTGCTTTAACTGGTCTATCAAAATGATAGTCTTTATATTATAAAACTGGTTATGTTTCTGCAAGGGGCGGGTAGTCTATTTATATCCTATAATTCCAAATCCACAGGATTTAAGAATGAGCAACCATAAGACTGTATGGTGTATCCTTAGATTTGGTCATGATTGGACAGCATGCATTGAATTCCTTGTTGATTACAAATTTAAAAATAACTTAGACATGAATCCAAATAACAAATAAATCATATTTGTGGTTTTATGGTTTAATTGTGTTTTAATGTATTTGTTTTCGCCATCCACTTTCGCATCCACTTTTCCGAGTTCATATAAGGATCCTACTTCAACTTGTGATCATCTATTTGATTATTTCTATTTGATTGGTGGGCCATTCGATCATCTCTATTTGATCGTATAGAGCAACACTCAGGATGCAGAATGCACATCAACTTATGCGTCTATCGTGATTTCTTAGAGAAGATGCAGGAGTTGCCGATGAAGTTTAATTTATATTCTTCTAAACTTTAGTGTTTAAGTTCTAAAATTACTCAGACAACGCCGTAGTGGCAATCCAACAAGAACCTGAAAAAATACAGTTGAATTACTTCGAGCTAACAAAAAGGGTGTTCGGAGGCAACTGCTTTGGAAAAACCAGAACAATTGCACAAAACATAATTGAAGATTTTCATCTCAAAATCATGCGTTTAAACAAAAAAAGCAATTTAAAGCTCATGCTTATTAAAATAAATAAATATTTAGATATGTATCAATTTTTTCATTAAAACATATATTTTGAATTTTTCTCTTAATAATATATTGAACCTGACATAATTTTAATATATATTTTACTACTACGATTTCCACTAACTATTCTGCCAAAATTTAAGGTTGTTTTGTTGATTTGCACGTGCCACTAATTTTTAATCGGCAATTTAAGGAAAAAAACATGTTTCAACTCATCCACAATTATAAAATTCCACAAATTAAAGTGGAAAACTTGATGGCAATTGGCCCATGCAGACAGAAAAATAACAATTTAAATTTTAATGTAATTCGTCAAGTCTATTTGGCTAAGCTAATGTCATCCTTGCCCTTAGGAACTTCAAAATTTTCGTATATACCATTACGCTATGCCCAATCATTGAAGCCCATCGTGCAAGGCCCACTGAAGAAGCCAAGGGCGGGGTTTTTATCGTCTCAGATTTATAGGGTTTCCCTCGCCCCGACTGCTGCTTCTCTTCCATTTTCTCTCTGAAGAGATTCGGAACGAGCATCGGCCGCCTCGTTTATCAGCGGCGGCGATGGTTGGTTCTTGATTTGATTGAATTTTTATAGTTCGAGTTTGATGCCGTGTTGTTTTTTCTATGTCATGATTTTTTTTCCTCTGGTATTGCAGGTGAAGTATTCCAAAGAGCCGGACAACTCGACCAAATGTACGTTTAATCAGTCTTTGTTTTTAGCTAATTCTTTTGGCAGTTTACTTTCTCGTTTGGTTGCTTTAATGAGGATCCTAATATTCTTACTTTTTAATCATTTTTTATTTTTCTCGTGGTTGTAGCCTGCAAAGCCAGAGGCTCTGATCTGCGAGTTCACTTTAAGGTATTCTTTCGTTGTTCCTATTTGCTTTTAACTTTTTACGTCGCAATTCTTTATTTTTGACTCAGGCTTATTGCTTTTTGTAATTTAACTTTCTATCATTATTGTCTTTACTTTTTTTTGGAAATATGGTTTTTAGCCGTCTGGTGATACCCTCCGTCCTAATGTTGCACTTGTAAAATGGATCGTTTATGGACTTTTGTTTTGAAAATTAAGCAAACTATAAATTTAAAAATTGAGAGACCATGTACTTTCTGATTATTAAGCGTTTTTGGTCTTTTGTAGAATACTAGGGAAACTGCCCATGCTATTCGAAAGTTGACTTTGACCAAAGCTAAAAGGTACTTGGAGGATGTTATGGCTCACAAACAAGCCATTCCTTTCCGCAGGTTCTGTCGTGGGGTTGGGCGCACTGCTCAGGCAAAAAGTCGTCATTCTAATGGTCAAGGACGTTGGCCTGTTAAGTCTGCGAAGTTTATAATGGATTTATTGAAAAATGCAGAGAGTAATGCAGAGGTCTGTCTAATTCGATAATCTTTCCCTTATATTTCACTTTTTTAAGTGTTTATTAATCTTTTTTTCTCTAGGTAAAAGGGCTGGATGTCGATTCACTAATCATTTCTCACATCCAAGTTAATCAAGCTAGGAAACAAAGGCGTAGAACTTACCGTGCTCATGGAAGAATTAACCGTAATTATCACCCAGCCGCTCACGTGTTCCTCACAATCAACTTATTATGTGTTGTCTGACTTGATTTTTGATGATCTTTAACGGCATACATGGCATCTCCATGCCACATTGAGTTGATTTTGTCGGAAAAAGAAGAACCAGTCAAGAAAGAGGTAATCTAAATTTGAAAAAGATGTAAAACAAGAGGTGTGCCAAAACATGTTTTGAAAATATATGGAAGAATTTATTACTGGGTTTGGAGCATGACATGGATGAGATCACATGTACGAATATGAAAATTTATGATGATTTGATAGATCATGATGGCACTCATACTTTTTTTTTTTTTTTTTTGTGTTTGTAGGCTGAGACACAATTGGCACCCAGGAAGTTAAAAGCTCAATCGCTTCGAAGTGGAGCCTCCTCTTAAGCTGGTAGAACAACTACCTGTTTTTCAAAAGAGCAACCTTGAATTTTTTGTGTTCTTGTTCTATGCGAGAATCGTCGATCTTTTCGAGTTTCATATCTTTTTTGTTGTTTTTCTGTCGTTCTATGGAGCGAGTCTCGTGATGGCTTTAGATTTTTCAGTTTCAATTCTGTCTTTGAAATGCTTTAATACTGATTCAAGTTCTTTGGAAAATTATGGATCTTTGACCTCGAAAAGTATATTTTTGAGATCATAGGAATTGGGGATAAGACGTTCTAATTGTTTCTGGGTGGCTGAAGATGTCTATTACTCTACTACGGCGAGCCTGGTGAGCCCAGCTCAAGCTGAGTTTTGGGGCTCGAAAGCTCGAACCGGCTTGGCAACCAGGCTCGCAAGTTGAATTCATAAGTTTGAAGAGGGGAGTCCAGCTTGCGAGCCTCTTTTCCAAAATTTTGTCGGCATTCGAGCGATTTTTGTACAGTAAGTCAACCAACCATCACGTTACATGACAAGGATTAGTGAAAGAAAGTTTATCCATTCGGAATTTAAAATGTGGAAGTTTGAAGTTTTTTATTTATTATTGATATTTTAGAAAAATAAAATATTTTATATCACACAAATATTTCGATAACAGATTTATACATTAATAAATGTTTAGTAGGTTCTCATTTAATAAATTGAAAATAATTTTTTATATATTTGAATATTTAATGGTAATTATGTATATTTAACTTGATAAGTTAGATTGGTTAAAATGGACAAATTATAGATTTAATAAGCTTAAGAGACCATGCTTGTAAAGTGAAGATTCGACGAGATGGACTTTTTCCGAGTTGACTAGGTAGACTTTTCCTTGCTGGGCTCTTTGAGACCTCTATAATTGGGTTATATTAAGTGATAACTATTAATTAGTATTTCCTTAATTAGAAAGATAAATAGAGTTCAGTTCACGGTGTTATTCTCATCTCTCTGAGGACCACGGCCTTGAACAGCTGAAGGGGCGGAGAAGCACACTCGGAAAAACAATACAGAAACGACGTAACGCATTCAGGAGAAAGAGAGAGCCATGGTCTCTACTCGAAGGAGTGGATCTCTTTCTGGAACCAACGCTAAAAGGCCTTCTTCTTCATCCGAGGATAAGCCTCCATCTCCCAAGCGCCAGAAGGTATAGTGCTTTCCAAGCAATCCAATCCATGATTCTGGTTTGGATTTCTTCTCTGGAAGTCAAACCGTTGAGTTTTGATGGATTTCTTGTCAACTGGAGTTTTGATTTTTTTTTTCTAATTTGTGTGGTTTTACTAGTCTGAAAATGGCGGTACATCGGAGGTGCCGGCACCTGGGGTGGAGAATTCGAAAGACTCGGTTTCATTACCTGCTGTGGATCCTGTAGAGCGCGAGCCGGAGGAAGCTCAGATCGCCAGAAGCGGCGGTGGAGATGATGTTACCGCTGTAAAAGGCCAGGCTGTGCAAACTGCTGTCGCTGTGGCCTCACCTGTATCTGAGGGTTGGAGTTTTTCACTGAACTCGATATTTTGTTTTTGTTCCTAGTGATGATGAAATTAACCTTTTCATCTGGATTTTGTCTTGGTTCAAAGGCACTCCGGTGATTGAAAAGCATAGGAATTCATTTTCTCCGTGGAGTTTGTATCCTCATAAGCAAACGGAAAATCTTGAAAATTCAACGCCATGGTGTAGGTTACTTTCGCAATTTGGGCTGGTAATTTGATTCTTATTAACCTCGTTAACACTTTACTTGAGTGCCAGTTCTCTAAAATTTTATTGTATTTGTCCAATCTTCACTCTACAGAATCCAAATGTTCTCATTTGCCCTTCCAATTTCACGATTGGATCAAGCAGAAGTTGTAATTTTCCATTGAAGGATCACACGATTAGTGGCACTTTATGCAAAATAAAGCACGTCCAGGTAGCTATTGCTTTACTTTATCTAAAATCAGTGTGCGTTGGTACAAAATTGAGCCAGGTTCAACTGACCCGCTGAGCAACAATAATTTTATTTTTTATTTTATTTTCTGTTTGTTGCCCATTAACAGAGAGAAGGAATTACTGTAGCCTTAATAGAGAGTTCAGGGAGCAAGGGATCGGTGCTAGTAAATGGAACCATTGTAAAAAAGAATACCAGTTGTGTGCTTAACTCAGGAGATGAGGTTGTCTTTGGTTCTTTGGGGAACCATGCCTATGTATCCTTTTTATTTACTGGCCTTCTTTTGCTTAACCAATGTTTATTTATTAGTTTCTCTTTCATTGTTATATTATATTTGTCGTTGTGCAGAGGGTCAACCTTAATTTTTGCAAACTTAGATTTTCCAACAACTTACGAACGATATTATGATAAAAGATTCAGAGTCTCAGAATGGCGTTGGAAAATTTCTTCACCTCGAAAGAAGGACAGGTGATCCTTCGGCTGTTGCCGGGGCTTCTATATTGGCATCCTTGTCAAGCCTTAGCCAAGATCTATCTCGGTTTAAGCCTCCTACTCAGACAAGTAAAATTCATTCAAGTCTGGACTCGGCTTCTCATTCTGTTGTTCGTGATGCTACCGTACATGAGATTGATGGTCCTGAGGCCAATTCCACGTCAGATTCAGGGGTTGATAAAGCTGCAGAGGGGGAACCACTCAACAAGAATCTTTCTTCTGACAAGAACATGGACTCTGGCACAGAGGCAGGCAATGTAAAACTTTTTGGGGTGAATGATTTGACAAGGCCTTTCTTCAGGATGTTAGCTCAATCAACTAGTTGTAAACTGAAATTGAGAAAAGGTATTTTAAAACAGGTATTGGAAGAGAGAAATGAGTGGACGGGAGATTTGCAGCCAGGATCAACTCCGGGCATGTCTTTGCGGTGTCAAGTGATTAGAGAAGACATTCATGCTGGAATTGTTGATGGCAAAAACTTGAATGTTTCCTTTGAAAACTTTCCTTACTATTTGAGGTATTAGTCTCCTTTTTCCCCTTCTTCATTCTACACTTGAGTTTTATGAATGTTTTTAGAATTGGCAAACCTGTTGATAATCAATTTATGTTGCTGATCATAACTTGGAGAAAAGTTTTGAGCTATAATGACTAATGTTACTACATTTCACAACTTCGTATAATCTTTAGGTTGAAAGTCTTGAAAATCACTTTTTTCCATCTAAAAAGCAAAACTTGAAAGTTGTTTACTTTTCTCATTGTGAGTAATTTTATTAGCTAGGCATTATTTGGGATTGGAACTAAATATTAACTGGGACTGGTTTTTCATGTAAATGTGTATTGTAAGTTGAGTAACCACGTTGGGTTTTATAGATGGGATGTAGTCTAGTTATTCGTGCTTAATTATTCGTGTTTTCTATATTGATTGTGCATTATGACTCATCAAATTGGTGACTTCTTCAACTGTATGCAGTGAAAATACCAAAAATGTGCTGATTGCCGCTTCTATCATACACTTGAACCATAAAGAACATGCCAAGTATACATCAGATCTAACTACAGTGAACCCACGAATATTACTTTCTGGTCCTGCAGGTTTGCTGAACTTCTTTTGTTTGATAATACTTACAGATATTCAGCTGATTATGTTCCCATGAAGCTAATTTTCTTTTAATTTTTTCGCAGGATCAGAAATATATCAGGAGATGCTAGCAGAGGCATTAGCTAAATACTTTGGGGCTAAGTTGCTCATATTTGATAGCCATTCGTTTTTGGGTGTAAGATACTTTCTAGAATATTAACAAAGCATTCAGGCTTTGCCTATTCCCTGTCTGACACTATCAAAATCTATGTCAATTTAAAGAATGGAATATAATATATGATAATCATCTATGATGATTGTCTTGTAGGGTTTATCATCGAAAGAAGCAGAGCTAGTGAAAGATGGAGCTATTGCAGAAAAACCCTCCAACTTTGCTAAAGAAAGTCCAGTAGCTACTGACTTGGCTCAGAACATTGATCTATCTAATGGAGATGAAGACACACCAAGCTCTTCAAATGGTCCCCTCGAAGGTCTAGACTCACAATCAAAGATGGATGTGGATACCATGCCTTCTTCCTCGGGAACATCTAAGAAGTACTTTTTCAAGATTGGTATGATGTTTAGATTGTTTATGCAGCTTAATAACTCTATTATCTTTTCTTTTTATTTATTCGATTCAAGATGTATAATATTCTTGTCTAGATATTTTACTAACAAAGGTTTTCTACTTTCAGGTGACAGAGTTCGATTTATGGGTTCGATTGGTAGTAGTTTATATTCAGCTACATCTTCTTTGAGGTATTTCCTAATTAGAAATACATTGTATTAGAAATTAAATTTTTTGAGTATCTGTAAAGATTAGTTTTCATTGGTATTAGTTCCATCAAAAAAAAATTTCATATTTATGTATCAATATTTTTACCATATGAATCAAATAGTACTAACCATTGGCCCTTGCTCATTTCTAACTTTAACTAAACATGAAGCTTTAGTACAATAATGTGCCTCTAGAGTTTTTTTAAAATTCTTTTTACTATTTTTACTGAGGTGTTAGAAGGTAATACCTAACTATTTTCGGAAGAAAAATATGAATCCGTCCTCTCCAATTTCACAATG
Source organism: Begonia fuchsioides (assembly GCA_003255005.1). NCBI lineage: Eukaryota > Viridiplantae > Streptophyta > Magnoliopsida > Cucurbitales > Begoniaceae > Begonia > Begonia fuchsioides. Next base: position 1,002,043 of record QAOC01009333.1, read on the forward strand.
AATCCTGTCAACGATAGAAGATTTCTCTCTTATTAAATCTATTCATTACAAACGGTATGCCATGTGTATAAATGTCTCTGGAAATCCTTTTGTTTGCCTTTGGTTGTGTCAAATGGATGAAATATCATCTCAGTTGTTATTGAAATCTTGTGCCATGTGTTCTCCACTCTAATGAGACATATATATGTTCTCTAACTATAATATTTGAAGTTAAATCTTTTTTAAACTTATATCATTGCATGCAAAAGTAATACATTGTTCATGTTATAGAGGGCCGCCAAGTGGTACTCGTGGGAAGGTTGCGTTAACCTTTGAAGACAACTCTTTGTCAAAGATTGGGATAAAGTTTGACAAACCCATACCTGATGGGGTGGATCTTGGGGGTATTTGTGAAGGAGGCTATGGGTTCTTTTGCAATGGTGCCTTTTCTTGTTTAACATTTTATTGGAACATGAACATTGTTAAAATTGTCTTAGTTTTCCTTAATTACTAAGTTTCTCTCTATTTATCTCCCTGTCTTTCTGGTTCCTCTTTATCAGCCTCTGATCTTCGTTTAGAGAACTCTGGTCCAGAAGAATTGGACAAGTTACTCATTGATACATTGTTTGAGGTACAAATTTACCCTCTTTCGAAAGGCAGTTGTACCAATTAACTATCTTGTTATTTATTGTCAAATATCAAAATTCTGAGTTTGATCAATACAAATTATCAGGAAGTGAATACAGTGAGCAGAAGTTCTCCATTTATTTTGTTCATGAAAGATGCTGAGAAATCTCTGGTAGGAAATTCAGACTCATACTCTACTTTGAAAAGTAGACTGGAGAAGCTTCCAGATAATGTCGTAGTAATTGTTTCTAACACTCAGACGGATAATCGCAAGGAGAAGGTAATGAATAAATTGAATCTGTATAGCTCCCTGCTGACTTGAATACAGAAATTACACCATGATTTGTCGATGATATGCTCCAATTTATAATTTTGTGGAGTAATGATGTCCGTCATTTAGGTGAACAAATAATTTTCATATGTCTATGACAAGTTAAGAGCATTTCTCATCCTTCTCTTTGACTTTTACAATTTTACTCTTACATTTGGTGCCTTATTCTTCTTGTACAGTCTCATCCTGGTGGTCTGCTTTTTACAAAATTTGGCAGTAACCAAACTGCTCTTCTTGATTTAGCTTTTCCGGTAACTCATCCTTTCTTGGTTCTCTATTACGATCATATTGTTATCCATGGTTTTAGAAAAACGTTTGGTAAATTGGTTTTCTTATCATCAGGAGATCTTTCTTTTTTGTTTTGTAGATGACTGATGAATAGCACTATTGTGTGGAAAAAATCTTTGAAAATGTGTATCTGGTTTATTATTTCTAAACAACACTTACGAAATATAAGATGTGCCTACGCTGTCATTTATCTCTGAGATCTACTCATCTGCAAGAATCAGTCTGATGGAAACTTTATAATATTTAGTGAAAAAACACAGTAACTATAACATAGAGATGATATAGCTGCTTCCAAAGGTGTATTGGTTCTTTGCTTATGATTTCCTTTTTTTTATAGCCCACTCAAGTACCCTCCTCTTTATCTTTAATATGAGAAAATCTCAAAGAGGTGTAATTTTGCCCTCTTAATGCTTAATTACCCTTGCAACAATTTTTCTCGAATATTACGAAATAAACATTTTGATGGAATCTATCATAATCATTCTTGCATTTACTGATTTTCATCGGTGTAAACTTTTGCTCCTTTTTTCCTTTTGCGAGTCATTGTTCCAAAGTAATGATTGAGCATCGTATTATAAAAAGTTTTTTTCAAGTTAAATTTATACATCGTGGTTGTGAGCTTCATCACAATTGGTCTATTTCTGGCAAGACGATGATAGGCGGTTTACTCAAATTCTCAGATACAAGCCAAGATGATTGGATCAACTTTGTCTTGTAATTAAGTTCTTACAATTTTTTGAATGAGTAACTGTTGATACAAATAATATAAGAACAGCTGTTTGAAGTTCTGGTTTGTGGTATTTCATTTTTTTTTTCAATAATGCACCTTTTTCCAATCAAAGCAGCAAAGGAAACAGTGTCAAACCCGTTCTCCCACATTTTAATGAGTACAATGGATAAGGAACACATAAAGTAATAAATTAAAATTTCTCATTTACAGCAATATAGCTTTTTCATTTTGGTTTCACAGGATAGTTTTGGAAGATTGCATGATAAGGGGAAGGAAGTTCCAAAAGCAACAAAGCTACTGGCCAAACTTTTCCCAAATAAAGTAACGATTCACATGCCACAGGTTTGTAAAACGCAATACACGTTTTTATTTCTTTTCTTACCTTCTTTAACTTTCCGAGCTTCATCACATTACATGGGGATTTCTTCCAGGATGAGGCATTGCTTGTGTCTTGGAAGAAACAACTTGATCGCGATATGGAAACCCTGAAAATGAAGGGAAATCTGAATCACTTACGAATTGTGAGCATTCTTCGGTTCATTGTTAAAATTTTTCAATAATTCTACTTCCCTCTGTAGCTTCTTGTAAATGTCTTTGATGCATTGTTTACCTTTCAAATGCTCTTAAATAAAAAAAACACAACTTTCACATTTGAGAATAATTACTATATCCAGTGTGAAAAAATAGTTTTTTTTGTTGAAGTAGAACATTATAGGTGTTGTTTTTCAATATGTTTGTGTGAAGAGACTAGTAAAAAGAATATGTTTTTGTTACATGAGCTATATGCATCTTAACTCACCATCAGTTTTTGTTGTTTCCACTTAATTCTAGCCAGACATAGATAGCTATGGCATTTGAAACTCTAAATCAACTGCATGTATTGGATTTTTGGTTTGTGGTTACATCCTTCTGCTGGTTTATCTTGGATTCTTAGGTTTCATATATGTACTCTGATGGGCTGGTTTTATAAGTTAATATACTAGTATTTCTGGTGTCATTGGGTTATATTTTAGGACTATAATTGAAGATTTTGTTTTATTGTTCTTGTCCATGACATTGTTTTCATCATCGCCTTTATCCTTAGAGTATAAGTGCAGCATTTGTTTTGATCGGTAACTCTAGAATGTATTTGAGTTTTCAAATCACAGTGGCTGAATATTCTTATATGTAGGTCTTGAGTCGGAGTGGAATGGATTGTGAAGGACTTGATACTCTATGCATAAAGGATCAAACCCTTACAAATGAGAGTATGCTATTATAGCCTGCTGCCTCATTGCAAAATTTTCACCATTTTGTTTGTTTTCTAAGAAGTAAAATTCTGCATATCTTGTGTCTTACAGGTGCAGAGAAGGTAGTCGGATGGGCACTAAGCCAGCATTTAATGAAAAATGCTCATGCTGATAGCGATGCTCGGCTTGTCTTGTCTAGTGAGAGGTAATTGATACTTCATCTCATCATTCTCTTCGAATTTCTCACTGCATGATCATGCATAAAAGTTAATGTACTGATAATTAATTATGCTATGTGGCATCAGCATCCAGTACGCGGTTGGATTATTACATTCGATCCAGAATGAATCTAAGAGCTTAAAGAAGTCTCTTAAGGTCTGTAATATAGAGTTTTCTACACAGAAAATCCTTCTGGTGGACCTTGTGTAGTGAGTTGTCTTTTTGATTGGTAATTTCTCAAGTAAATGAGATATTTGGCTATGGTAAACAGGATGTTGTTACTGAAAACGAATTTGAGAAAAGGCTCTTAGCTGATGTTATTCCACCAACTGACATTGGAGTCACATTTGACGATATTGGAGCTTTGGAAAATGTGAAAGATACTTTGAAGGAGTTAGTGATGCTCCCATTGCAAAGGCCTGAACTATTCTGCAAAGGGCAACTAACAAAGGTTTTTACTCTTCTTTGTGCTTGGCAAAACAAAATATATCCTTGCAGTTCTCACAACATCTATACTTCTATAGTTGTGTTTGCTTGGTTTGAATTCTAGCTGTAATGTTCTTTTTGGTTCTCTTGCACTGGCTGTCATGCCTATGTCACCAATTTGGAGCGTCTAATAACAATGTTCTCTTGGCAAGACACGTGCACACTACAAGTTGGGCAGTTATCTGAAAATGAGCTACTTAATTTTGCTTTCCTCAGTTTCTTTTGGAATGATAAAAAAAAACTTCTGCTCTTGAGCTAATTACTTCAAATCTAATTTGTGCAGCCATGCAAAGGGATACTATTATTTGGTCCCCCTGGAACTGGTAAGACAATGCTTGCAAAAGCCGTTGCCACTGAAGCAGGTGCAAATTTTATTAATATATCCATGTCTAGCATCACATCCAAGGTTAGTGACAACAATGTTTTCTAAACTAGAATTTTGATATACCTATTATTCATTATTATGTTTAAATGCTATTGTTTTTTTCTTTCTGCAGTGGTTTGGCGAGGGTGAAAAGTACGTAAAGGCTATCTTCTCATTAGCTAGCAAAATCGCTCCGAGTGTCATATTTGTTGATGAAGTAAGCTTTTTGGCTGCGATACTGCAATTGATTTATGGGTTCAAGTCTTTTTTTCATCTGAATCTTATCTCAGGTCGATAGTATGTTGGGACGGAGGGAAAACCCCGGGGAGCATGAAGCCATGCGAAAGATGAAAAACGAATTTATGGTAAATTGGGATGGCTTACGAACAAAAGATACGGAACGAGTGCTTGTTCTTGCAGCTACCAATCGACCGTTTGACTTAGATGAGGCTGTTATTCGAAGACTCCCTAGAAGGTAGTAAGATTAGACGATTAACTTTACTTAAAACACCTTACATATTCTTTCCCTGTTTGACAGCTGTAGTACGATTTTTGTGTCTTTTTGTGCAGATTAATGGTAAATCTACCAGATTCATCTAATAGAGCCAAAATTTTGAAAGTTATACTGGCAAAGGAGGACTTGTCTCCTTCCATCGATTTTGATTCGATTGCGAGCTTGACAGATGGATATTCTGGCAGTGACCTCAAGGTAACTCTGCACTTTAGTGCCTCGTTTTAGTTTTTTAACTCAATGGATGTTCTGGTCAACTATGGCTCACATTTACCATTGTTATGGTGCAGAATTTGTGTGTAACTGCAGCTCACCGGCCTATCAAAGAGATATTAGAAAAAGAAAAGAAGGTATGGTCGACTATTGTTGCTTTTACATATATAGGAGGCTTTCAAGGATGGTCAAGAAAGATGATTTTTTCATCACATACTATGAGTGTGTGTGTGTATATATTAGGCTTTGAAAGGATGGTCAAGAAAGATGATTCTTGTTCATCACAAACATTACAGGACAGGGCCACAGCGCTGGCTGAGGGTCGGCCTGTTCCGGCATTGAGTGGAAGTGCTGATATTAGACCTCTTAACATGGAGGATTTCAAATACACCCATGAACGGGTATAATTTAATCTAACCCAATTTCATTTATTCAAGCTTTTTCTTAATTTAAGTTCTACCTCTCTGCATTCAGGTATGTGCAAGTGTATCATCCGAGTCGGTAAACATGACAGAGCTTGTGCAATGGAACGAGCTATACGGTGAGGGGGGTTCAAGAAAAAAGAGAGCTCTAAGCTACTTCATGTGAACCTAGGCTCGCTCTAATCATTTTTCGTGATGGGCTTAGACGGCCGGTGGTCAGAGTTGGTGGGGAATTTCAAGGAGCAATGCCTATGCCAAAGCACAGATATGCTGCTCTTGATCCTCGACCCGACTCTCAACCGCATGTGGTACTCTCATCACATAAACAAGTTCAAATTTATTTTTCATAAATTGAAGGATGATCCAAGGTAAAAATGAGTAAAGCAACGATGTCTAATATATCTATTTTTCTTGAGTCATTCGTTATAGGTTGGTTTGACTTGGATCCATATTTCTTTTTTCAAATCATTATCATATGTTTCATAAATCATAACAGAAGAATTAACTAAATTTATCCCAACATGGTGCAAATTAATGGAGAAATGGCGATCAAAACTGAATATTTGCTCAACCGTTTCACATTTTATATCCAAAATTAACTAATGCGGAAAAGAGACCATATTTCTCACCATTTTCGTTTCTCTCCTCCTGGTTCTACCTCATGCAGATAAAGAGCTCTTTCCTCTATTGACACACTGCATGGCAACATTTATTAGCCTTCTTTGCCATCGTAGTCACGATCATCCACTCTTCATATACAAGTCGGGTTGTTCCCTTGTAGCTTGAAACTACCCAAGTGACTCGACACCTCGATCCGGGCCTTTCTCCTTGGTACAAGTTGACATATCTTCATAAGGGCTTTTCTCCTTCAGTAGTTTTATCAATTTGCTTGGCCAGAGATTTTAGTTTGCTCCATTACAAAAACTTTTTGTGGCAGCTTCCCCCATATAACAATCTGTTCATTTAACCTTAGCAATGGCTGGGGTGCTCAAAATACCAACTCTAATACCAGAGAAAGATTTGGGAACTCTGATTTTGCATGATAAAATAACCAGAGAAAGGATTTCAAAAACAATCAACCTGTCAAAATGCCTTTTCTCGAGCTTTAATCGGTCTCTCAATAAAGCTGCGTGGAATAGCTTTTCAAGGGAGAATAGCCTCCCAACGGAATCTGGGTTCAGTTAATAGCTATGATGTTCGTGGAAAGACCGAGCCCCAAAACTGTATTAACAGCTATGATGTACGTGGAAAGACCAAGCCCCAAAACTTAAAGAGAAGACAGTCCTCTTGTTGAGTATCTGTCATGTTAGAAATTGATTCTGAACGGAACCTGGGTTCAGTTACACAAACTCCATTTTCTGAATCTGTAAAAAAAAATGAGCTCCATAAAATATGCTGCTATAAGAAAATTACACAAAGCAGGAAAAAGCCTTACTGTTGTTCGGGTAAAATGTAATTTAGTCTTACATTTTATATCATTGGCGAATTAAATATTTAATTAGTTTTTTCTATAGAATGTCCACCTTTCAGTTGACAGTTTCACTATGTCATTAATTTAAATGTTGTAGTAAATACATATCCATCATCTTTTCCTTTTAATCAAGGGATTTACTTTGGTTGCTAACATCTTCAACGATTTTTAACCCGATTTCAAACTCTATCAATCTGTCGAGACTTGTTATTTAGATCTAAATATACACAAACAAGAATCACTTAAGTGACCTCTACGGTGATCCAGCTAAATAAGGATAGTCTATGTAAAATAATTCAAGCATTTAGAATTTACATGCATGCTCATAATTTGAAGTATCTGAAAAATTATATTTTAAGCGTGAAAATTGTTGATACATATAATAGTGCAGACATTTTCCAAAAGATGATATACCTTCGTGGGGCAACTAGGACTTGTGACATCAGCATCAATCAATCAACTGTCAGATGAGCTACCAGAATCTTCTGCATATCAGCAAAGAGCATTTGTAAGGCCATAAATTAAGCATCTAAACAAGATAATAGTTGGCCATTGCACAAAGCAGAGTATACATATGTGGATCCAATGCAAAAATTCATATCATCAAGTCTTCTCATATGTAAAAACAATGATCCTTTACCCTCAATAGCAATATCAACGTCTTCAGAATTCATTATACATTTGTAGTTTAAAGAAAATCTCAAATAAACCATTCACAAGCTTTCAATCCCGGCCAAGCATATCTATCTATAAATTTTGTAAGAACAATGCGAGAACTCACACATACTTCATTATCATGATATTACCATATTTTCTTGCACCAATCGATACACATATATTTCAAAATTTAATAAACCAGTAGCAAAAGCTAAGGTTCTAGAAACCAGGCCACCATTATTTACACATTAGACAAATAGATGTCTTAATAAGCCACCAGAATAGAAAGTTCAAACAAATCTAGAAGCACAGAAAAATGCGTCAAACTAAACATGCATTCTTGGTCTCTAATACCTGGACCCACAACAAGATCACTAGAGAAGTTGCAAAGACAGAATTAGTTTCGAAGCCAAAAGATGAGATATAAGAAATTAAATTCTAAAACATAGTTAATAAGATTGAAGTATATTCATAACCTTCGTGAAGTTCAGATTTTAAATACCAGAAGAATGAGATTTGTAATATAAAATATAAATTTTCAGAGTAACAAACCATATATATTGTAAAAAGAAAACCAAAAAACAAACCACTTGATGAAGAGCCTGAATCTCCACTTGATGAAGGACAAGAACCAGTTGCTTTAGAATGTTGATGAGCAACAACATTATCTACTTCAAGTGGAAGATGGGTAGTCACTTGCAGATCATTTCCACCAACAATATTTACTTCCTCATCAGTTGGGTCATTTCCTGAAAAATTGCAGGACATGAGATTCAAGCCAAGGGAACGGGAAGATTGAGCGAGTAAAAACATCTATGAATGTAAAAGAGATTTTGATCATAACTCAATGTAAAAAACTACCTTCAATTGCATCTACAGATGGATAGTGATACCCTGACTCATTTGGATGCTGCAAAGATAAATAAAGTATGGACTGATAAAGAATAAGATCGAGATTAATAAAGTATTGACTGATCAAGAATAAGATCGAGATAGTAAAGCATGAATGTATAAAAATATAAAATGTACCAAATTAAAGGTTTAGAAAAGTACCTCCAAATTAAAAGATTCAGCTTTCTCTTGGGTGTTCTGTTTTAGAAAATATTCATCCAAAAGCTTCCTGAGTGCGAACAAAGTATCATCACTAAGAGCATAAATGTCAATTTCAATCTCCTCACCGTTCAGATCCGAGCAGGATATGTGCTCCTTCAGGAAAGCAATAATGCTTTGTGGCAAGTCTGCAGATAAAGACTCCAACTCCAAGCTAATCTTATGTTTCTCTTCATCAGACATAATTTTCCTCTCATTATCTGACTGACCATCAAAATAGTTTCTAGTGATTTGCTCATTCGTTGAAAGCGATACACCTAAACAAGCTTCATTGTCCATTTGAACTCTTGAAGGAACGTCGATTGTGGATGGAAGTTTCTTCTCAATAGCTTTCCATCTGACTTCAAAATATTTACTAAGCGAATTTGCCATGAAATGAACATCATTTCCTGGAGGATTGTATGTCACTGCATTAAGAAAAGTAAGCCTGACATCTGCAGCAAAGTCCACTAAATTTGCATATCTACCAATCACTAAGTTGTGCTTTACTGTCCCCAAGTCCATTGGATGCTTTATCACAGTAAAATAATCCGGAATGTTCAACTTCACAGTGTCAACTGGGGTGTTGAAAACCCAACCATACTTATGAGACATCAAACGATTTAATAGAGTCTCACATTCTTTTACCAATACAGTGTTTAATGTGCTCACAGCAGCAGCTCGTTCAAACCACCCAGAATTGGTTCTTTTGTTGCGGGTACCATTTGGAACTTTCTTGCCCTTAAAATCTGATACTTTAGATGAATCTTTGCAATTTTCTAAAGCTCCTTCCATTCCAACATCATAGCTCTTAATATTCCCTGACGGAATCAATGCACCAGTACTACAAAGTTTCTTTTGCATAGTCCGAACCTGTTCAAGCTCCATCTTCCATTTCCGTTTCAGATCCTCCCTTTCAGACCTTGTCATTTTTGACACAGACAATACTTCCACGGAAGCACCAAAATTATCGCAGCCATTTAATCTAGGGCAATTCCTCTTTGCAGCTGGCAAAATTTCAGCAGCAATGATCTCTTTGTCAAGCCTCATTGAACTTCCAAAACCATCAGACTCCACAGAATGACGGGAATCTGGAACATAACCAGATGAAATCCCTTTAGAATATTTCCTAGATTTCTTCATTGTCTGCAAAAGAGAGAACTTTCTTGATTTCTTTGTCCAGTGAATTTTGAGGCAATAAAATTATGTTCAGTTACTGCACTTATCAACTTCAATCACAAGTTTAGTATGGTTACTGTAAATTCAAAAGTACAACTTGAAAAAACACCCAACTTCTTATTAAAAATCAACAACTTCAGTACTCTTATATCCATTACTAATCGAACAAAATAATTTTATAATGTTAGAAAGATGCGTCAGAAAGCAGGCCACTTGAATCCCTTTAAACATCCAGTTCCTTAAAGTTCAAATTCATTATTTCGATCAATCCCCAATATCAATACAAAAATTCTAAAACACTGAAAAAAATAATTCACTTATACAACAGAAAACAACTAAGACGATATTCAAGTACAGCGCACCCCTACCTCGAGTATATACAAAAAAACTCGGAAGACTTATCCTTTTAGGCCCCTGAAAACTTCACGACGTACCGAAGTCTTCTAAATAAGATTTCCCTTTGACGAAAATTCTCTCTGAGCAGAACGAGCAAAAGAGGGAGCAAAAGAAGAATAAAAAGCTCGAGACAACGCCCAGTGTAAAGCGAACCGCAGCGAAACTCAACACCAACTCAAGTTCGCGGCAATTGCTGGGGAAATTCCAATTGGAAACCTAGGTGTTGAGCAGCGTCGGACAAAACCCCAGATAACCCCCGATACTATCGCAGATTGACAATGACGCAGAAAAGAGAGGCGATAATCAGTCTCTTTCTAGGGTTCTGTCTCCAACGTGGGCGTAGATTGAGACCTTAGGGGCGGAGTTCGTGTCTTATTTATAGGCCTTCTGGGATGGTTTCCAAACGACAGAGAATCAATCTCAACCATTGATTTAATTGACGGATTAAAAGTAAAACTACTACAAATTCAATACCGTACGATCAGCTCTATAGGATGGACCGAATATGACAGAAACAAATCAAATATTCAATTATGGATATGGTCCCATCTTAAATTAAATAAAATAAAGTTGAATTAATAATAATCAAATTAAATAATTAACATAACAACGAATATAATCATATGAAATAACAAACTAAAAAATAAATTAAAACAATCACATTAATATATCATATTGCATAATTACTACTTTAATATATTGAGATGACTCACTGAATCACTAGTCATCTATTTTAATATGGGTCGACATAGTTTGATTTTTAAACAAATATATATAATTAGATAAATATATATTTTTTAATCAAGACTAAAATCAGACCAATAAGTCTTAATCTAATACAACAATTTAGGTCTGTTTTGTCTACCCTTGTCAAAATATGATTTTTATCAATTACATCTTAAATTTATTTTTAATTGACATCCTAAATAAAATTCAATTATAAAACTTTTATCCCATTAAAAAATAACTTAATTCTACTCTCCTGGAACATTGGAAGATGAAACTCGAAGCACGATTGCTCGTTCATTGAAGTTGATAAAACACTTGAGCAACCCAATAAAGATCGGTGAAAACACACAAACAAATTGTTCAATATGCTCAAATAATCAAACAACTCCAAAATAAGAGACATTGCAATTCATCACCAAAGAACTAGAAGGGTTACTTTATTGTATTTGTTCATAGTTTGACTAATTATCTGCATTACTTATATTTAAGACATTATCTTAACCATATTTCGATCCACAATCGACCGAAATTCCGAGAATTCCAATGAGGACTCTCCCTAAAACATTAACTACTTGAATATAGAAGAGGATCTAGTAAATAGAATACCAGCTCTTTTTTAAGAGAAAATCCCAAGGCACCAACATATATGGCATCTATCATGACAAAACCAATTAACTTTGACACACTTTAACATAAAACTAAGATACATGAACATCATTCCAATCAATCTTGGTCCAAGTATCAACAAAAGTGAACATAATTCATTCTGTTGTTGTTCGTTAAATTGCAAAACAATTAGCACATTGTACTTATTCAGTCAGGGATGAACAATGGCTAGAATAGAGAATCATACAGACTCACAAAGTGGAAAACTGGAAGGCAGCGTCTCACTTAGATGCATCTTCAACTTTCTTCTCGGACAAGTATCTTCAATTGAAAAAAAAAAGAATTTAACTAATGTCCATAGTCCATAAAACAACCATGTATAGATATTTTTTTGTTGGTCAGATGAGCTGACTGCTAAGTTTTGCGATTCTAATTTACATTAATTTATAGGTAAAACAAAATTACTTAACCAAGGTGTAGAAAACTTAGTTGGGGCACTAGAAAAGGCAAAAACGATTAATATTTTCCTTGCTTCAAAAAGATATGGAACAAAAAAATTGGTCTTTCCAGCCTCATTTATGTAAAATTATCTCAAAAGAACATTCCGCAACCATAAAAGTCAAATTACAAGGATTCACTGGTCCAAGAAACTATGTGCATCCCTCCAGAACCATGGTATGATTATTAATAAAAAAAACTACCACCATTAAACATATTGCTGTAATACTATATCCATTTAAAAGACACACAATCCCTTACCCCTGACCCTTGGCCCAGCGAGATAATTGATAGAGTTGTACAGTCTCATTGGATGCATGACAGGCCAGGAGCAAATAGTTGCGAGGCTGTACCATCCATGCAAATCTCATAAACAACGCTGAATACACACACATTGCTGCAGGTAAATGTTGAGATGACTGTAAGATCTTCGAAATGATTTTAATGAAAGATAATACATATTCTAAAATTGTATTCAGGCTAGATAAATTCACCAGCTGTCATATTGCCAGATATCATTTCAGGCGGTTTGTTCATATCAGCCAATCCCTGTTAAATAAATCAACATCATCAGTGTAGGTCATGAAGATGATGAATTGATTCTTTACAAAAAGACGAGATAGATGCGAATAAAAGAACAAAAGACTGGCATAATAAAGCATACGGCAGCAACAAATCCCCAATTGGCAATGGGTCCCCAAAAATGAGTGGTTTTTGGACCAACTGGACTGTTCAAAAATGCTCTGAAAGAAGCCATTTACGATAACCACTTGAATACCTCTGGAATCATAATACAAGTAGTAAAAGTCAGATATCCATGAATGAATTTTCTTATATAAGTGTAAGGAAATTTCGTTAAACACAGGCTCCAGCTCAACTGATACTGAAAATCCCACTAGCAATAATGCGCATAAGAGCTGATGAGTCGGAGAAGCCCACATTTTGTGTTCTTCAATGTAAAATGCGCAGTAAAGTGATGTTTTCCATGGATAGCAAAACTACTAAATCATATGTCATACTACCATTGGACCACAATGCTAATTAAGGATATATTTTAAGCCAGGGAAAAAAGAGGTTTCGGCTTGGAAATCATATGAGGAAAAAATCACAAAATCCCTTCAGGGAGCACAGAATGGATAGAAGCACACATGCTAAATTAATCGTCAACAACTAAACAGAAGATCTAATAATTTGAAATGCAATAAAGTGATTTTCAGTTGTTGATATCTAGAACGGTAAAACCACCTCAGAATCTCCTCAGCCACTAGCACAAATGAGAAAACAAACTCAAGTCAATGAGATACAAACAATCTATTGAAACACAGCGATAACAAGAAAGAGATGATTTTTGGGTTCATGAAATTGAGATAAAAAAAAATCACTCCATAATCTGAGTAATGGACGGACACAAATTCAAATCAACGCAATAAGTTCTCTCGTGACAAAAATTGAAATACAAACAAATGGAAATACAATCAAGTGACGATTTCTGCTTTTCGATTAAAAAACGGAAACAAGCTACCTCAGAACCTCTTCGAAAATGAGAGAATACACGAACGAAAAATTCAATTTGATAAGACAGCGAAAACAACGGCATAAGAATGAAAACATAAACAAGCAGACAAACAAGGGATTGAAGATCCTAACACGATGAAGAATTAATCGGAGACAGACCAAAAGAAAAAACGAGTAGATCAAAGGGGATTTACTCAAACTGCAACTACTGCTGAAACGTCCGGATAGGAAATCCCGGCGAGCTCACAAAGACGACAAAGCTTCCGTCGGATTGGCTAGAACGATGAGAATTGAGAAGATGGCTAAATATGACCGATTGTTTGGTAGAAATTTCACACTCTCTTTTGCCTTTTTGGTCTTTTACCTATAAATTAGACCGGACCAGACCCAAATCAACCCATTAGACCGGACCAGAAATTTTGTTATGTTCTGACCATCTTTCTCACTATTTTAAGATAAGAAATTATACTAAACATAAATATAATATCTCATAGGAAGTTCATAGGTAGCTTACCAGAATTGTTTGGTGAACTTCCAACGTAACACCAAATATATAATAAAAATTATTATTATAAAAAATTACAGACATATGAAGGTAAATTTCAAGGTACAAATATAATTTAAGATATTTAAAGAAAATCAAGTAGCGTGGATTATTGCCGTTTTCGTTTAACACCTTAAACGATTAATTCAAATCGACCTTTAGCACGACCTAAGCGGTACACATTTTATTTCATTTACTAACTAAAAAATCTTTTAAAAATGAATTTCAAAGCCGACTTTAGATTCACGTTGCATGCGTTTTGATCCAAAGTCTTCTTTGGTGATCTTAAATAAATAATTCAGATTAAATAAATAAATAATAATGGTCTCCATCCAAATTTAATCTTTTCATATTGCCAAAAGTCTTGCTTGGGTGTAACATCTTCACTCGCGTTATCGTCTAGCTCTGCCTCTACGTGACTCCCAAAGCCAAAGACCAGCTTCGTTACAGTTACACTGGTCACCTAAGCCTCTCTCTCTCTCTTTCTCTCTGTCTACGTGATATATATATACAGATACAAACGAAGATTTAAAACGACCCCCATTCAATTATTCTCTACATCTCTCTAGTCTCGGTTATATAACTATGGTGTTCACGTCGCCGATGCACCGGTGGAGCTCCGGCCAAGACTCTCCGAGAAGTCCGGCGAGTGGGAAGTTCATGTCCCTCTGCAGAAAAATGAGGCCGAAAACGGCGGAGACGCTGCTGGAACGGCCCAAATCTCCGACGTCGCCGATGGCTCGGCCGAAGCAGGTTCTGATGAGCATCAGCAAGGTGTTTGGCTGGAAGAAAAGGAACGGTGCTGATGGGCTCAAGGAGTATGCTCAGACGGTGGAGGAGGGAGATGATTGGGGGAAAGATGGGGTCTGGCAGAGGGAGATTCTTATGGGGTACAAGTGTCAGCCGTTGGATCATGCGGGTGTAATTTACTATGATTGTAACGGAAGGCAGGTGAACGAGGCCCCTTTTCGCTCGCCACGTGTAACTCCCTTGCCTGGATATATGACTAAGTGAACAAGCCGTGATTCGCTTATGTAACAGACGCATGTTGGCTTGCTTTCCGATTTTTTCAGTACTTCGTTCTCCATAGTTTGATTTTGATTGGTCCTGGAGGCCAATTATGTCACCGCCGGTGCTAATTTTTTGTAACGATGAGCATAAATCACTATATCAGAACTACATTCTGATTTGTTTTTTAATAATATAAATTATTCATACCAACTAATAAAACGAATACTTTTATATAATCATTTACTCTAATTTTTAAAGATTTTTCGACGTTTTTTCCCTTAAAAAAACAATAAAGGATAAGAATTTATGTCTTGAACATTATAAGACAAACTCAAAGAACTTAATTCTTCGTATAACTTAATACTTATTTTATAAATTTTAATCTTACAAGAACATAACGAGTACGAAAGCTTATCTTCACCGACCAACAATGAATTTACTATGATGTCTTCGTTTAATTTCCATATAAATCTCACTAAACTTGCATTTACTGTAACATTTACATGAAAATGAATTGTTAATTTCTATTTTCTAGGGTTCTAGATGTCATGTTATTCAATAATTTAATTTAATTAGTTAATTGATTTACTTACCATAGTTAATTAATCATGATAAAGCACTGAATACGAGCCAACATAACCATAAGCCATGATTTACATCAAATGTATTCGAATACATTCAATTTTGGTCAAAACAGAGTTTATTTGAACTGTTTTTGAAGATCACTAGTGCTAGATATCTAATTTTAGTCAACCAAAACTGCTTTAATATCAAAAGATGAAAATGTCAAGTTGCTAGATGGATGAGCCAGATAATCTAGATTAAAATCTTTGTTTGTTTTGAGACCATACAATGAAAATGTCAAGTTACTGAAAATATAGACAAAAATTCAATTTAGATGGATTGAATAAACCTCTACAAATACCTGCCGTACTCTAGTGCATAATCTTTCACGTGGCTCGCCAGTGTCATAAATCCGGCTTCGGGCGAAGTCGACCGAAGCTCTTGAAGCTTTTGTACGAGCTTAGCAATGGGGTTCCTTGAGGTGGATCTTTTGAGCTGGAATAATGATGGCGGATGTGGGAGGAGAGAGAAGTGGGTTTGGAAGCCATGCATGGTGGACACGTGGATGATTAGCAGTGTTCTTTGTCATTCTCTCTCTACTTTCCTTTAGTTAAGAAGAATTGAAGGCTCTGAAACTAGTATATAAATTATAAACATGAATTCAAGTATAGATATTAGCAGCACAAGTGTAGCCAAGAAGAACCCTTACCTATGATTTTAAGATCATAAAGTTAGCTCTCTAAACTTTGGTCACACTCTGCTTGCTTTGAATTTGCAGCCCCGCCGTTCATTCTTGCTCGGGCTTCGGCGAACATTCTCTGCTGCTCCAGCACGGCCTCCTCCTTGGTCATCTCAGCACCATTGCTCCACTTTCCGCCCTTCAAAGAATCTTGCTGAAAATGTTTTATGTTCAATTTGCATCACTAAACTTTTCTACACATTTTGAGTAATGAGAATGATTTGGTTAAGATTACCATGGTCTCAAGCTTGTGCTGTTCATATGCGGGATAGACTTCTTCGATTTAATCACTAAAACCAAGTATCTGTTCATAGTAACTGCACTTGTTAGTTCTTCAGATATCATCGAAAATTCCGAATGTTTTACCCAACAACACATCCCATAGCTAAACTTTTGTAGCGGGATTCATGTGTGACTTGAGAAAAATAAACTCAAAACTAGCACATATTATAAACCACCATCATCACCGCCTAAATAATCACATCAAGATGCAGAGAACAATAGTTGAAATTACGAGTACAATACTTCAACAAACTGATGGGAGGGTGGAAGATGGGAGGATTGAAGGATAATTGTAAATCGTGTGTGTGTGCACGCACATGCTGCTACTCATATATAGGAATATCATCCATCAGCATCACTTAGATATCCAATAATTGCACTAATTAAGTTCCATATTTTTAATATTTAGAAGCTTTCTTATTATTTGTAATTCTACCTCCAGAAATAGGATCTTAATTTATGTTATTGGTAGACTTGAGTGTTTAATTTATATTAATATTACCAAACACTAATACTCTCTCTCTCTCACCTCCTGTATTTCATCATTTTCCAAAGTTCCCTCTCTCTCTCTCTCCTACTCTTCTTTCTATTCACCAGATCATCACTGATTTCATATGAGACCACCTATAACAAACACTAATAGATATCAAGATGCAAAACTAAATATGAGAAGTAGAACTAAAAAATAAACTTGGGGGAATACCTCTAATGTCTTGAGTACATGTTCAGGCGCAATCGTTCTTTTATCTTCCCTGTTACATACTTCATTAGACTCCGATGATACTAGATTTATAAACTCTGCAACAGAAATAATAAAACAAAAACCTTCTTCAGCAAGGTCAAAATGCCAAGTCATGTTCTCACACATTTCTGGAAAACATTTCAAATAAGAACTGGAATTCTATATGAATTAATCCTTTATATCATAAACATTAAATACTCCTTTCCCAACAGCAAAAGTCATTGCTTCACTTTGATTTTCGTAAAATGAAACCAAAATCATAATAAAAACAGCACTCTTGGAGGAAAATAAATAGCAAAAACAAAATCCACACTTAACTTCTACAAAAACCACAGAGCCATATAGCAATTTAATCCTTAAAAGATGGTTTTGACCAGGCTAACATGGGTTTACAGCAGACAAAGTAAAAATGGAAATTTGCATGCATTATACCCAATAAAATAGAACCAATTTATTAGCAGAACAAAAAAAATAAAAAATAAATGCTCACCTACACAACACTCGATTAAAAGATCTTGAGCATCTCTTGCGACTAGTACATCCGGCAGTAACATCTCCTTGATGATTTTCGTTAGTTGCTGCAGAGAAACCATATTTGAGATGTCGCAATCATGAATTTAAGGTCCTGTAAGTACTTCTTGATTCTAAAATCATCTGAAGCTATTCATAGTAATAGAAACTTATACACAATTCAAGAATTTAGTAAAGCAAGCAGAGAAATTCAAAATTATGATCACAATCAAAGACCATTTCCATTAATTAACAATACACTCCATCG
Source organism: Begonia fuchsioides (assembly GCA_003255005.1). Lineage (NCBI taxonomy): Eukaryota > Viridiplantae > Streptophyta > Magnoliopsida > Cucurbitales > Begoniaceae > Begonia > Begonia fuchsioides. The sequence goes on from QAOC01009333.1 coordinate 1,020,242, forward strand.
TCGGTAACTGACAGGAAAAATTAACCCGAATTAAATGATCTTTTTACGAAGCAGAACAACACAAAACAATAATAGTAAACAGTTAATCGAAGCAGGAAAAAATAACAGGACCTACCTTTCGGAAGCGGAGCGTCCTCTTTCGACTTTCCCACTATATCCATAGGCTCCATCCTAAATCCTGCACCACCAAAGTTATACGAAAAATATAGACAGGTGTGAAACATAAATGAATAACACAGATAGAAACTTCCGAAAATCCAAATTTATAAAAATCAAACGCAGATCAACAGCAAGACATACTGAATTACAAGGCAGAAAGAGGAGGATCTTGAATCCAGAAAAGGAGACGAAGATTTGGACAGACTGGAGATAGGAGCGAAGGCGACTGAGGAAGGAGAAGGGAGAGGGACATGGTTGATATGTATAATTCTATCAGACGAAGGCTTTTGGTTACGCAGGAAAAGGAAGATAACGAGCTTGGAGGCGATTAAGGAAAAGCAATGCCCTCTTTGTGCGTTAGTCTACGGTCCCCACTCGTTACATAAGCGCGTGGTTTCAATCCAAGATGAGGACGATAGGGTTCGGTTTGAATCAATTTGAGTTTGGATATAATATTACAGAAATCAAACCATTAGATCGGGTCGATTAACTAATCTAATACAAAATTTATAAAGAAATAATTAAATTTTAATTAGCTTTCATCAATAACTTGTGACGTTGAATTTTACGAAATTATATGTGAACTTGAACCGAAACTAATATAAAATTTTATGTCTAATTCCGATCGAATATATTATTGTATTTATTTATGTTTGAATTTAATTTTATAGAAATTAATCATATGATAAAGGTCCTTTTAAAAAAAAAAACTGACCACTATCCCAGCCGGTGGCGCTGGCGCGTGCCCGCACGAGAGTGTGCAAGGAAATTTAGAAAGTTTTCATGATTAATTTGGCGGTTGATGAATTTTTTGGGCGGGACAAGATCGTCGTTTCTTGTTTCCCCCAAGGGCACGACAAATCATATCAACGTTTCTTCTCGGTGAGATCTTTAATTTATCGCTAATTTGTGGCAAATCGATGTTTCTTCTTCATCTTTGAACTTCATCTTCTTGCTTGTAGTCAATAGCGATTAGAGAATTTTCTGAATATAGAAATGGGGATTGGGTTATGCTTGATTTAATATATGAACAAATAATTTCGTGCTTGGCTGAAATTTAGTGTTATACATAATTCTTTCTTCGATTCTCTCGTTTGCATTCAAGAAGTTGGTAGCGAGGACGGAGTCGGGGCTACAATATGAAATGCGTCAGTCGCGAAAGGAAATGCAGGGGAAGAACTCAACCAATTGAGTCGTGGATTACACGTTTTTCAGGAGCGATGCAGTTTGCTTCTGGTGGAGTGGAGGTGTGTTTTAGACTCTGCAATGTTTTATATAAAGTTGGTTGTGAGTTGTGATTTTAGCTATGCTGGTATCACTTGAAATTTAGAAAGATACTTGAATTTTAGAAAGATGAAGGCAAAAAAGCAGAAGAAATTTGAGTATATCGCTTTGATCTCGTTGATCCTTTTATGGGGAAGGTAGTCTTATATTTCAGATATCCATCTGCTGTAGAATTTATCTTTGTTCAATATTAGCCATCATTCGTTTCTTATTTGTACGAAGACACAAGTTAGCTACTCAATACTTTCATGGATTATACATAAAAAGAGTTTTTATTACTTCGGCACATGTAATCATCTGTATTTTAGTTCCTGCAGAAATGATCAAGACTAATGCTTTTTTTTAATTATTTTTTGCAATTATCAGTGATCAAATTATCAAAATCGAGGACATTCTATAATTTTTTTTTTTTTCAATAAAGTTAAGGCTGCATGGATAAAGAAATTCTAAGTATGAGTATGTACCTTATACATTTTTATCTGTAAATCTCTCAGCTTGAGGAATTATGTCCAAAATAAAACTGGGTTCAACTTCAGTTCTTACTTGTTATTCCTTGATATCTTGATTATCCTCAGGCTATCTTCTCTGATGATTCTGATGATGAAGGGACACACCTAATCTCAGCAAAGTGGAGAATCAAGATAAAAAAAGCTGAAGCCGAAATAGTCTAAAAATAATAAGAATAAAAGAAGAGACTTCTCCCCAACGGATGATAGATATGACAATAGAAAATACTCTACAGAGCACCTAGTATAAGCTAGATGAAAGAAGTGAAGACAATATGAGGAGATGCTTCTTCAATATAAGCTACATTAGTGTTCTTTTCTTAGCTAATTTGCATTAATGCATCAAATCGTGGTAAAGATAGTTGAAATGTTTTTGTCTCTTAATTTAGTGGAGAGATACCATTGCTGATATATTACTCTTTCAGATGAAGTTTCATCTGTATATGCATTTCTTGCATTCAGAAAATTATGGGTATATTCTGCTTTTTTTCAGTAATGATATTCATCCCATAATTTGTTGCATTGTGCTTTTGTTTTAATATTTTAAACCTTGTTATCTCACTTCCTTTGCCCAGAATTAGTCCTGAATTATGCGAAGCCCTTGTTTTATGATTGAAGGAAGCGTCTTTCAAATGATTGAATCCATTGATTTCCTAGAAGTTGATATGATTGAATTCAGAAGTATTTTTGGTTCCTCAAACTTGGCAAACTGTGAGGCTTGTTTTTACCTGCTGAGTGCATTATTGGGTCTGGTCAGAAAAATGGCGTTCAGAGGGGAGTTAGGCAGAAAGCAGGATAGCTGTTTTATTGTCTGAAATCATGACCGTTGATTTATATCTATGATGAAGACAAAAGTTCAATGCGACAAACTTTCTTAATCTCTTTTACAGGTTCCAAAGTTACTGTCTTGTGTGACGCCCACAGAGAGGGAGCAAGCCAGAGAAGGTCGCAATGGTACTCTCTCTCTCTCTCTCTTTCTCTCTATCTCTCTATCTCTCTCTCGGTCCATGTAATCAAATTTATATTCTGGGTTTTGTTTTGTGGGTCAGTGTCTGTTGAATTTGGTTAGAGAAGGATCCTTTGTTTTTTGTTTCAGATCTCAGATTTTCTGTGTTTCTTTTCCTGGGAACGAAGAAATATATGCTGTTTAGTGTTTTCATTAGTTGCACTGCTTTTTTTTTTGTGATAGAGGGAGGCGAAGCTGCTGGAGGCAGCGCTTTATCGACCTCTTCCTGAGATTTGTCCTTTATCAAAACATGAATCGGTCGATAAACCTCTGCATCCAGCTCTCTCTCTCTCTCTCTCTCTCTCTAGTTCTGTTTGGTTGCTGACAAACTGTTGGAAGATCATCACTGTAGATTATGCTTTTTTAGGTCCGTAAATGATTCCATGGCTGGACTCTGGAGTGTGCTTCTAAATCTAGCTGTTTCATTTTATCCTCTACCCTTTGATTTTATATCCTGTCTAAATAATACTCTTCTTTGTTTCAATTTATATTTTCATGGTTGGCTTGAGATTGAGATGTTGTATAGTTAAGGATCCTGGCTTTTTTCACCATTTTCTGGGCTTCATCCCATCTTTTGTGTCCTAATGACGCACCGATCTTTGACATTTTTCTAGGTTTTCTTCGTCGGCCAAAGTAATTTAGGCTATTAGTTTCGGACATTGGTTAAGATGGCAATCTTCGGGTTGAGTTTTGAACAGGGAATTTTCTTGAATTTCCATCTTTTCTGGACAATGGATGATCTAGTTTCCTTTGTTTATCCCATCTGGTTTATATGTTTCTGGACTTCTGAATTTCCATTTTGTTTCTTATTATTATTTGTTTTCGTTTCCATATCATCCCTTTTAGTTCAGTTTGTTATTTCCTTTTTCTCATTTGATCTAATTTTATATCATCTGGATCGATTTTTAAAAGCGAAACTGTAGGAATATTATGCTAAAGTTCGAGCAATTTACCCCAACACTTGTCTAATAGAGGAAATATAAAACAAAATGTAGCAAATTATTATTATTTTTTAAGAAAATAAAAAAAAACAATATTGTAGTAATCAATTTTTGTTTCTATTGAAAAGGGCGAGTGACGAAAATAGAAGTGACGGATGGAAAAAAATATTTCCAAAATAACAGCAGACAAATGAAACGAGTTACGAGGCATTGAGCCTGTCTCCATTGCCACCTGTTGAAGATAATGAGAACGACATGAAGGATGGTGAAAAGGTGAGCCCACCAAAACGACACCCTCCTCAATCACTTTCTTTTTATTATTCATTAGTTCATAAATAAATTAGTTCCATATTTTTTACAATAAATTAGTACACTTGATATATTCGATTAATTTAATTAAATTACACTATAATTAGTTATTATATTTATTGTAATAATTATTATTTGATTGTATGATAAAAAATAAGATGAGAAGTTAATTCTAAAATTATTATTTCATGATGCCTACGTAGCCTCCAAGTGTTTTTCGTTCTTCTAACTCTTAAAATTATCAACACTGTGTTAACTAAGGACGAAAAATGTCACTGTCAATCAACACGTATCTTGGATTCTGATAGTGAGAGAAACGAGAGAGAGAGAGAGAGAGAGCCACGGAAACAAAAGAACAGACCTTGGAGCTTGGCCCCCCTGAAGATTCAAGGCAGAATCTTACTCCATCCCAGAAGCTGCAGAACAAACTAATGTTTCATCAACCATTGAATCAAAGCTCAATTTTTCAGCTCTTCCATGGCTGCTTGACAAAAGCTGACAATTTAGTTTCTAAAAATCAAAAGCCTGTCGCTTATGGCCTGTGTTAGATGCTAATCTCATCTTCTCTTACTTTCGTAAATTCACTTTCATCACTTGGCAGATTGCTTCAAGAAACAAAACCAGAATTACGCAGAAAAAAAATAATTGATATTCAATTTAGAACAGAGCCAAATATATGAATTTAACGACACTATCTCTGACTAAATCATGTTGAAAATCCAAGAACGTAAATTAAAAGAATTAAACAATATTTTAGCAAAAATAACAAGACTCCAGCAGACAACATATCTGTTTTTATCAAATAGAATCAATAAACACACTTCTTTTAAGCTTTGATCCATTTTTGTAGAAAGCTTACATCTCATTGCTCGAGACTCTACTTACCTTTGAAGAAGGAAAGCAGATAGTTTGTTTGAAAAATGGTTTATATTATTTTGGGGATTCAAAGAGAGCTGAGATAATCTTTGAGCAAATTGAAGATTGGATTCGAATAAGAATATGCTTCCGATCTCTGAAACACGATTCCATCCATCCGGGCTTGAACGCCATCTGAAAATACCATGTCTTGAGCCAGTTCTTTCAGTGTTCTCTCCACCCCGACAATACTGCTCCCTACTCCGCTCAAGATCTCCGGTAGTGTCGGAGATGGCCTCGACATCTCCACTAGCTTAACCTGTTAGTCCACAAATACCAATTCTAAACTATAAACCTTTGAGCAAATCCAGAAGTTTAAACAATTTATTTGAAAGTGTTTTCAAAAACTGTTTTCAGATCACAACTCTTAACAACAGTACAGTTGTGTAAGAACATTTTGAGTGTTTCTGATGCACATGGAAGTAGGGCTTTATAAATTAATATTAATTGTAATGCTAGGGGGTACTTAGGGTATTATTCTTGGGCTTAGCTTTCTATAAATAATGACTTTTAGGATTGTATTATCTGATCTTGAATATTGAATATGAGAATGGTTTCTTCTCTTAGAGAGTATTGTCTTTCCGAGCTCTAGCTCCTGATTCCGGCAGACTACTGCTTCTGTGGAGTTCTATTTTCTATTTTATTTTCTGTTTATCGTTCTTATCAAAATGCACACATTTGCTTCATATCAGTTTCAACATAAGAACTCTCCTAAATTTGCTGTAAATATGGTGATTAATTCACAAAAAGGAAATGGAATGGGCCGTGAAAAAAGATTTGACAAAACCTTTCTCTCTTGAGGAATGTTTGCCTTCTGTTTCGCTATGGCAACAGCCCGAGAAAATCCGCCAATAGCATCTACTAAACCATGCCAAGCGGCGTCTTTACCGGTCCAAACTCTCCCTTGTGCAACCTCCTCCATCTCATCTACCTAGCAATAGAGAGAAATTACAGAGCTTTTAGATTTTCAACGAACAAAAAACTATTAACAAAGTCACCATATTTTCTGCAATGCGAATGATACAGTACAAAATAAAACAAATGGGATCTAATTTTTAAGAGAATGACTGACAGTCATAGATCTGGAAAAGGCTGCCTTGTCTCGAAATTGTTTATAAGCATTTTGAGCAGATTTGGCAAAGAGTTCTGCTTCATCTGGTCTGTATTAGAATTAGCAAAGTTTATTCGAGTTAGGAGATTAGAAAATTTAATACACATGAAACTGTTGGGAATAAAGACATTAATGCCAATAAATAATTAAATTAATAATGTGAAATATGAACATAGAAAGTCTGACGCTACAAGAAATATTTGTTTGAAATCTTGAGAACATGGTACTGCAATAAATATGCAAATATCAATTTATCCATGAACATATATCAATTGTTTTAAACGTTTGCAGGCAACATCTTGAATTTTACTGTAATAATAAAGAAAATCATGATATCACGATATCTATTAATTTTAAGATATATGTCCATTTTAGTTATCCATTTTTGTCATAGAAATTGAAGAAACTATAAGGATATTTATTTTTATAAAACTAAGTTATCTTAAAAAACCAAAGATTTTCATTAAATTATACCTCCATTTTTGGCGATTCCTAAATCAGTCCAAAAAATGAAAATTGCATTCGTAATAGCTTAGAACACACTTAATAGCATTTTTTTAATGTATTTAGCAATGGGGAAAGATCTTATACCTAAAAGGACGTTGTTCTGCTGCAAGGAGCTCTCCGAATCTTCCCCTTGATATGATTTCCTTGTTGAAACCAATCTTTTCATACAGTTTCTCCAAGTTGAACTTTCCTGCAACCAACAATAATAGAATACGAACAAAAAATTTCAATTGTGAGATAATAGTTTCCAGCAATTATCACAGAAATTTATACACAGATTAGAAAATAGCATAGAACTATCTCACAAACTTCCATAACCAAATGTTTATTGTTTGTTTTACTTGAGAAGCAAGCACCTTCATAAATCCTTTATGCATCAAAGATACTTGAATCACCTGTGACAACTCCAATTGATCCTGTTAAGGTTAGATTTTCGGCAACAATAGCCCCTGCTGCCATCGCCATATAATATCCTCCACTTGCTGCCACATCCGACATGGATGCAATAACGGGTTTTGATTCAGCTAGAAGTCTGATTTCTCTCCACATTCTACAACCATAGCAAACAAAAAGTCTTAAGTTTATAGTTGGAGAATTCCTTTAGGCAGTATAGAAAGAGGGGCAACAATTAGCACCAAGAATCTAACATTAAACCACATTGGCACTAGTTGAAAAAAAAAACACAAAAATAAACGCAAGATAGCTTGTAACATCTATATGATTTCTTCATATCAAAGCTAGAGAAAGACAAAGAAGTTGAACATTGACAAAACACTTTGCAATTTCATACGCTAAATAAAAACAACTCTGAGATTATAGCCACAATCCTGCTTATTTCATGCTCATGTCTAACTACTACAAAATCACCCCAATCAAATTTGTTTCTTATAGCATCATGTAGAATCTTCTAGAACTTACAAATCAGAAGCAAGAGCATCACCTCCGGGACTGTCAATCCGAATGATCACAGCTTTATATCTCTTAGAATCTAGAGGAGGAAAAAGAAAAAAAGAAAAGAAAAGATTACCAAGACAAAAGCAATCAGAAACTAGCCAATATGGAAGACAAGAAAGAGAAACAAATTTTGAAATATTCTAAGATCGGCAATTCCTTAAAATACAAACAAAAAGGATCATTATACTTTCAATTTACTAACCAAACTTGGCATAATGGCTTGCAACTGAAATAAACAGGGAATGAGAAGAAAATCAATTGTAGATTTACTGCAATACTAGATGTAACGGAATTGGAGAACACTTATAGCTTAACAGCAGTAAAAATAGACATTGGAGGACTAATTGTAGTGCTTGCAAGACATATGTATTAGAACATTTCCATCCCAAAAAACTGATCTTGCAAACTATTTATTAAATGAGCCTATGTTTTTTCAGAGTTTGATGACATAGTATGCAAATATCTCCAGTTATTTCTTTTGAGTAACTTGTCATTAATAAATTGTTTATGATACCTCCAAACATATAAAATGAATCGATATACATCTAGATCAATTTACCTCTTACACTTCGAAGTTTCTCAATAAATTGCTCCCCTATGATACCAGAACCAGGTGTACTTAAAGGACTTTTGACACGGCTAATGCTCCCTGAGGCTCTGATCACAGCTATTAGGTCTCCACTACCTGATAAACCCAAAGTCCATTTCCTAACTCGAGAATACTTCCTGAGGTAATAAGCCATATTTTCATACTCAAGGTTTTCAGATATAACATATCAAATTCTAATTCAAATGCAGATGTCTTCAAATTTGAGTATGCATTAGCTACTGCATGCATGCATGATGCAAAACTTTAAGTTCTTAGATGAATGAAACAGACATTCAACGTTCCAAAAAGGGAAGTAAAATACATATAAAACATCTTCTGATGTAGGTTAGGCGTATCAATAATGGAAAGCTATAAAAGTCAAATGTCAGCCGAAAGGTTTTTAGAAAATATGTTAATTTAACAATTTACAGATTTCAGAGTAGAGCCAGGTCCCAAAATAGTGATGAAAATCATCCAGTTTTCTAGATTTAGAAGTTTGAAATAACATATTGAGTAAGAATGGAAGGGTACAGCCTCAAGTTCTTTTTTTTACACGGAAATCATACAGTGGATTATATTGATGTTTATCATAACCATGGGATAATTGCACTGACATTAACTCGATTAAAAGAAAACCAACAGAACATGACTGTGGGCATTTCAATAAATGATTTAAAAAAACATGAAAGAAACAGCAGGAGAAGAAAACAATATAGCTCAGGTTATGGGATACACAAATTGACGACCCTCCAAAGCAATGTTGCTACCTGTAATCAACCATGGGAAGCTTCTTATCTTTGTCCACTCCAAGTCGTTTGCTCAGATTTGAGATAACCTGGAAGGTTAAATATGACATGCTATCTGAAAGTCAGCGTCTTTATCAATTTTAGTTGAAAAAAGACTTATCTATATTGAACAGGGTTTTTGAATTATAGATTAGAGGAAGTGAGAAAAAAACATTACACATTCTTTATTGGCAATAAAGAATACAAGTACGATAAGAAAATGAATACAAGTAAAACCAAACATTTAGAATAATTATAATTGGTCTACAAGTCAACAAGTGTGATATAATATGAAAAACAAAATCAATTTCAAGTGTCATATCACTCTCAATTCTACAGAATCTTTAAATGTGATGCACAAGACGATCACTATTTCCTAAAAAGAAAAAAAATGAACCATTCTCATAAAAAAGGATGTCAAGTCAGTACCTCATCATCATACAAAATATCCGTTATCCACCCTTCTTCTTTCAGTCTTTCTACTTGGTAAACTCCTTCGTTGATGAAGCTCTCAATACCTTCTCTTTTCTTTCCTACGAAGAAAAAGAAGAAAGAAAAACAGGCTGATTGGCATATATAGCACCTTCCGAAGTAATTAAACCCAAACATCATACTCAATGCACCTTTTTCTGAAGAGATTTGATCCAGCCAATTTGTATATACGTTATCAAGAAGAGTGGTCAGCATCTCACAATTCTCTTCAGACATACTTCTGCGAGCAAGTTGATCACCAGCACTCTTATATTTACCAATTCTTTCCACTTGAGGTTCAATTCCCACTTTATCTAGCACACCTGAAAATATGTGTTCTCTACAGACATAAACTTAAAGATTGTGAAAGCATTTAGGACGCTAAAGCTATCTGCAGTGAAAACATATTTTGTCCTAAAGATTGTGATCATTAATTTATTAAGTTTTGTAGCCTTACCGCTGAAAGATGCAACGTTTAACAAATATCTAACTGACTTGTATCGTTTCAACCAAATCCCGATAATCCCTACAAACTTTGCCACCATATTTTGAGGGTTATTTCATCATTTATTCTCTTAGAAATATAGAAACATTATCAATTAGATTGATACTTTCCTAATTAGGAATATGATTTTGTATAGATTTAGGCATTAGTTTTCTTGATTATAAGTGTTAGTTTCTTTATTTACGTTATCAACTTGTGTATAAATGTATTGAGCAGATTAATGCAAAATATAGAGATTATTTTCTACAGATTGTGCCAAAATTCACATTGAATTTCTCTTTATCTGAAAATCAAAGTTTTCTCGAAAGAACTGGAAACACTGAACCGGGGTCATTTTCAATGCTTCCAAACCTAACTATTAGCATGTCAAAATATTATTTTATGGAGGCAGTCTCAAACCATCAGAATGAAGCCTTTCTCATCCCACAAAAAATAGAAGCTTCAAACAAAACTTATGATCCACATCAACTAAAACAATTGATAAAACTCAGCTAACCTCTAATAAAGGATGCCTGAACGGTGAAGCCAAATAAAGAAAAATAAGCACTTGGAGGGGCATATATTTCATCGCAGGCACAGGCAATGTAGTATTCTTTTTCTTGACATGCCGGGACATATGCCACAATGAACTTACCTGAAAGGAAAATCATGTTAAAGTTACTCACTCTTAGAAAAAGAACTGTTGCAACAGCTAAATAACACACCAGGAAAAAAATATAAAGCACACCATAAAACCAACTTTAATGGAATATGAAATTCATACTTCAGAGAAAATAAATAAACAACTTAGGTGTCTTGGGAATTTGAGAAACAAACATAAATTAATCAAGTAAAAAAAAGAATACTACATGAGAAAAAGAATGAGAAACTGCCATGATCCTTCAAATGGTGACGTGAATGCGAACAATGGTAGGTAGAAGAGCTCTACTTTCTTTTTCATTGTTAAAAGGATAACCATCCAATCTCCTTTTAAATATTCACACAAACTTTATAATTTATATGAAATTAGTGGGCTCCCACAAGTATGTAATTTGCAAGATTCAGTCTTGAAACCAACAAGTTTAATAGCTCTAGAATGTAGATAGCTCTTGTACTAAAATTACAGAATTAGAAAGTTACCTGATTTCTTGAAGTCTAATATATGCCTGCGAAGTTCTTCAACTTTACCCCAACCACAATTCAAAGGTTCAATTTGAAGATAGATGCCAGAAATACGGGGATCATAAGCTGCTTTTACAAAATTTTCACATATTTGAGGTAGAGAGAGTCCTGATGAAAAACGACTTTTAAACTGATCTGATATCTGGAGAAAAGACAAATGTGACTATTTAAACTATAAATATGCACAATTCAAAAGTTCAATTTGCATATAGATGCCAAAAGTACAAGGATCATACGCTGTTATTATGAAATTTTCACATATTTTGTTAGAGAGCTCTAAAGATTAAGAAATGCTTTTTACACTCTATCTTATATTTGGTGAAAAAAAAAAGAATGCGACTATCTAAACTATAAACATGGTTCAAGTAGCCTCTGATATAAATGTTGTTTCTGAAGTAAAATCATAACATGCCGCTTTATAAACACACTAAGTTGCAAATGAAAATTTCACGCTAAATTTTCAAAAAACTAAACAGGATCACTTTCCCAGCAGTTAGGCAGGTTCCATGACTTCATTATCATGTTTTTATGTTCGGACGTTTCCTCAGCCAAGCAACGTGAACAGTCTGACTTTGGATTCAAAATCCATAACTCTATAATTATAAAGCAAAACGATGACAACGGCAAATGAAACTATAAGAAAAAAACAACAAAAACAGATAGAAAAGCAACAAAACCTGTCCCCGCAATTTCATAGTTAAGACACTGCGCTTACGAACTCGCTCCCAGGGAAAAGCAATAAGCATCTTAAGCTTCACCAAGAAGCTGCTCCACCAGCCAAAATTCTCGAATTCAAACTCTCCACTAGGATAATCCTCGTCGCGATTTCGCGCCCTTTCGCCACTAATCCTACTCTCCTTTTCGCCCCTCCTTTCTTGTTCTACACGCTCGATTTCCGGCGCAGAATCGTCAAAAGCTCGAACAGAGAAATTCCTGCAGAGCCGAGAGGGAGGGAAAAGAGATGGGGGAAAACGACTTTGAGTGGAAACAGTAGAAGGGAGGAGAAGAGGCTTATGGTTGGAGAGAACCAGAGACAGTGTTCTTCGATGTATAGAGTATCCCAAGGGCGACGAAGGCTGTAGGAGAAGCAACAGCTTCGCCATTTGAGTCTCTGCAACTGCTCAAGATTTTCGCAGCTGAGGAAGCAGTAGAGCGTCCTAGAAACAAGATAAATAATTTTAAACTAAGTATTAATTAATTATTCTGATATTAGAAGGCGATGATTGACAACTCAGACAAGGTTAAGTTTTGTCCACGTCATCATTTCTATTATCCTTATTTTCATTTTCACAATATGGCATAGATTGTCTAATTTTAATTGGATTTTTAATAATATTGTATTATGTAAAATTAATTAGTCGATTTGTTTCAGGTCTAATGTAATAAAATAATTAAACTCGGATTGTTAAAAAATTATTAATTAAAATTTATTTTTGTTATTGCATTTAAAAAAGTGTTATTTGGATCCGTTGATTTTAATTTCTAAATTTTAATTTATTTATATTAGTATTTTTTAAGAAAAATATTTCATGCAAAAATCCAAATCAGCTAAGCTAAGACCATACCCAATATATGGGACATTCTAAAATTATTCATTATCAATTATTAAGTCAAATTATTTCGAATAAATGAAATGAATTTTGGGTTAAAAATATGTTAAGACCTTATTTATTTATTTAATTTATAAAGGTCCGGAATCCTACTTGGCTGAAAACTAAATCGTTCGAGAAGCACAGGATACGGTGGAATCGAGTCGTTGAGATAACAATGGAAAGCAGCTCACCGTCGTCTTCCCCGGCGCTGCCGGTCCCTCCGCCTACTTCCGTCGTCCATTTCGATGGCGCCGCCGGTCACTCCTCTCCTCAAAACCCCCCGGTCCGAGCTCTCTCTTTATCTCTGTGTTAAATCTTGGGAGTTTATGTAATGACTTTTGATAAGTTTTGTTTGTGAAGGCTGATTCTGCTGCAAATAACGACTGGGTTCTTGATCTTGACGAAGAAAAGATTGAAATGCCTCATCAATTTGAGTATTCGTCCTCTTACTCTTCTTTTTCTTCTTTCTTTACTTGATTAGAAAGATTATCATTTTTTTCCACTGAACGATTCACTTCTCAGGTTTACTTTCAAATAAAATTTTTTGCCTCATTCAATTGTTCATTTTCATATTACCTACCTTGAATAATACAAACCCATTTTTGCCTGGTTGAATGCAAATATTTTCATCTTCTTACTGGAGGAAATATAAGAACATTTTCTCCATTCTATGCTTATTATTTTGTAAGATTCGATGGACATTGTAGTGCAAAGCTATGCTATTTTTATAAGAACATTTTACGATTTTTAACCGTGAATTTGGTAAAATATCTTTTAAGGTGCAATCTGTTCGTTGTTCTCAACTGTTGAGGATCCGATTGCAGTTGTTTTAATGTTTGAATTATCTGTACTGTGAGTGACGCTAATCAGAAGTGATTAATAATTTGTTTCTGAATTCCTACAGAAATTTGGACGATGCTGATTCAATTGAGAGGTTCCAAAAATATGAAGCCGACTACACTCGAAGACTGATGGCAAAATACTTTTCAAGAAAAAACCTCTATGGAGGTAAAAAGCAAAAATAAAGCACAGGATTGAAAATTTGAACTAACTTGAAATTTTCACTTGTTAAGACATCTTAAGTTGACTTGAGGATCTTTGGATATTTGGTTGTTCGTAGATATTATCTCGTTTGTTCATATACATAAATTTACGAATAAAAATCTAAATTTCTTACAGGAGAGATCTTTGATGAAAGCGCCAAGGTTGAGGATGAAATCATAAAGTCAAGCAGGTAGTTGGAAGCTAAGCTCATAATTTTATAAGATTGAACATTTGTAAAAAAGATTTTTTTTCAGGTGGCCTTGCACTAGATCGTTTGCGGATCCAGTGCCCGGATTCGAGGATCATATGACCTTCTCGTCAACACCGAACTTAGAACCAACCACCAATATCGCAAATGGGACACAATAGCCCAAGTGTCGCTAGTATGATCCCTCTACTTCTCTTCGATCAAATGGTGAAGTTTGACAGTTTAATACGATTATTTCAATGGTTTATTGCAGCCATAGCTACTTTAGCTTACTTAAGCATCTTGATGAGTTACATGATATTGTCAATTATTTCATTTTAACCAAGTATAGTGACTGAATTTGAATTTGATCATTTTAACTAGTTATTTGTGTCCGGGGAGGGAAGACCTGTTCTAAAGATCTCTTCCGATTAAAGGCGTTTTGTGGACGATTACCGATGAAAAATCTTGACGACTTTATGAAGATGTTATCGTATAATGCTAAATTGTTCTTTAGATGGCTGCAGACACTCTACTGGGTTGGCCAAAAAATAATCCTCTTCTTGAGGCCGGTCTGCAATAATCCTCTTCATTTGGCCAAGAACCTTTCTGTCCAATAAAATGGTATTCTTGAACCCCCCCAAGAAATCTGAATGGACATCAAAGAAGAAGAATTCTCTCCATGTACTTAATCGAAAATCATAGGCTTTATCAGAAGTTGGAACATAAACGTACCTCCGGTGACCTCCACGCATGTATGGACATCAAAGATGATGACGTGTCAATCATCAGACTATTATAAAGCAGCACATGGCATAATCAGGACTACCAGACGCCGACAATACGACATTTTTTGAGGTACATTACGGGTGAACTCAATTTTGGCCCGGCCGATTTTAGAGTGAATCAGAACTAGAATTATTATGAAATATGGATCCGATGCAGTTTGTTCCGATCTCGTTTCATAATTTAAAAAAATAAAATATATTTTATTTTTATATTTAAGTCAAATTTTGATTAATTTGATCGAGTTTGGAATCAATTTTTGAGTTTATATTGAACTTATTCATTTAAGGTAAAATTTTATTCGATTTTGAGTTATTTTTTTTACTACGTTTTAAGAATTGAATAGTTCTGAGCCAACCTACTATGATTATTGTAGCTAGAACAAACAACTACAAATGCGTATAAAACGAAGTGTAATGCAGTTTTAAACACCAAACAGGGGCCCATTAATGAAGATTTTAACGTAGATAATCAAAAGGCAATTAAATGGAGTTTTTTTTTTGTCTTCGAGTTGAAACGCACGCTCTAATAGGGCTGCATTTATAAAATGAGTTTTCAAAACTATTAAAGCAGCAGTAAACTCAAGCAAAGCATGTCCAATGAGAGAATAATTAGGGTTTTGGTCTTTAATTGAATACTATAAGTGTTCCTAAGTTTTCGTTGTAACTCATGCAACATTTCTTGCGTAGAAATGAAACTGAGATCCAAGGTCTCTATAAATATGGCGACGTACCTTCATTTTCAGTAGTTCATCGATCAATTTGGAATGTTTTTTCGGATCATGGAGTCAAAGAGTCAACGCCTCGATATTTCTTTGGCTGTAATCTTCGTTTTCGGAGTCATGGCTACCCAAGTGGCGTCTCGAAATTTGCAAGACATGTCAAAGTACGAGAAGTACGAGGAATGGATGAGACATTATGGGCGAGTATATATCGATGAAATTGAGAAGGAAAATCGGTTTGAGATATTCAAGGAAAACGCTGAACGTATCGATAAATTCAACAGCGAGCCAAACCATTCTTACAAGCTGGCCATAAACCAGTTTGCGGATCTCACAGACGACGAGTTTGCAGCCACACTGAACAAAATAGAGCCTCCGACCGATTCGATGCTCCAAACATCGTTCAAATACGAGAATGTTTCAAACGCACCGTCGTCGATTGACTGGAGAACTACCGGAGCTGTTACACCAGTCAAGAACCAGGGCGGATGCGGTGGAGTATCGTAAAAGCTTTCATTAATCTTACAAGGTTGATAAAGTTTGGTTTTTTCTAACTCGTTTCTCCTTCGAATTGCAGCATGTTGCTGGGCGTTCACTGCAGTGGGGGCCGTGGAGGGAATTGCGAAGATAAAGACGGGGAAATTAATCTCTTTATCAGAACAACAATTGGTCAGCTGTGACGTTAATGGCGTTGACAAAGGATGCAGAGGTGGAAATCCAATCGAAGCCTTCAAGTACATAATAAACAACAAAGGACTCAACACAGAAGAAGATTATCCATACGCAGCAGTGGATTCAACCTGCGATACTTACAAGCAATCTATAAACGTAGCCCACATAAACGGGTTCCAAGTGGTGCCCAAAAACAGCGAATCTTCACTGCTTAATGCCGTAGCCAATCAGCCCGTTTCAGCTTGCATCGAGGCAACCGGAGATAACTTCCGGTTCTATTCCGGCGGCGTGTTTACCGGGAAATGTGGGACGAATCTGGATCATGGTGTTACGGTCGTCGGATATGGAGAGAGCTCCGACGGGGTTAAATACTGGCTGGCGAAGAACTCGTGGGGAGAAGGATGGGGTGAAAATGGATACGTAAAGATGCAAAGAGATGTTAATACGAGGGGGGGCATGTGTGGGATTGCTCTTCTTGCCTCTTATCCTACTATCTGAACTTTCTTCGTTGCTCGTCTTCTTTATTTTCCTCTTCGTGTTCTTCGTTTTCTTTCTTAGTTGTCGTCTCTGCATGTTACCAAATTTACTTAGTTTGGAATAATTTTACGTTCGCAACACCATGCATTTACTACTTTAGGAGAAAAAACTTTAGTTTTTATTGTTCGAATATGGAAGCTATAGTTTTTTATCGTTAAAACAAAAACTATCAAAAATACAAAATAGAAGTACTTAAATTGCGATGCTCGTCATAGAAACGTGACATGTTACCGCTCGAGTATATCGAATGGAACATAAGAAAATTTAACGAGTGGGGAGACAATTGAAACCAACTCAAATTCAATATTTTATTAGTTATGTTGATGGAGTGATAGCCTATTTTTATAGAATTATTATTGTATGATTTTACATAAACCTTGGTTTTATTTTTTCATAACTGAATCGGTCGGGTTAATTTTGATCGAACCTGAATTTTCTAACCGATATACATTATATTATAATCCTCAATAATTAATTTAATGGTATTGTTATCTTTCTCGATGTATAGAAGCGAATTATTTTTTGGTAACGATGATTCAAAACCGAGCAGTAGAAAGCAGCGAGCATCATTTTATTTTGTCAAAATGGTAGGCGAGCCGTGTCTCGGGCTGCAAAAAAATGCCAAGCTATCGAAGAAACAAAGAACTCCTTTGATTTTATTAGTTGGTAGCGTGAGTACTACTTCGCTTCGCAGCTTGATCATTCAATTAAATGTGGCACGAAGAATGAACGTACACACGGTTATAGTCTCGGTTTTGCTTGAAAGATCATGTTTGGCTTTGGGTCTCTCACTCTCTCCAACCGGCCTGCAACAAAAAACGTCAATCGACATGATTATCGACGAAGAGATGAAAAAATACGAAGGATTTGCCAGCTAAAATCGTCATATACATTTTAACTAGACAAATAACAAAATGACACATCAGCGTGTACGATAAAAAGATACATTAAGAAAATAAACCTAACATTATTCACCCTAGAAAAGATGCTCAAAATAGACAGATATAAAACTCTATTATAAGCAACTGGAAATAATTTTACTCACCATAGCCGATAAAATATGTTTCATTGGATCGGGTGGTATCGGTCAGAGACGCGTTTTGGAGGAAGCTTTCGCAGAATAAAGAGAATCAATGCAGAAGGCACAATCTCCACCAACTGCATCACACATAAATTGAAAGAACAACAGAATCATCATGGAATTTCAATCATAAAAATACGAACAAGATGAAACCGAAACTTGCCGTGTAGTATATGAAGTTGAGGATGGGATGATCGAGGACATCAAGGTCCGCTTCTGCGTCAAAAGCCGAAATTGCAACCTAACGAAAACAACACTAAATTATAAATCACTCATCGCTTCCTAGTCTATTTGCAAATCCAACTCAAGTATTACTCACCACAATGCATCTTATCAAGAAACAACTACAGCAAATCAATGTCACACTACCAACCTGCATTATAGAAAAAGCAATATATTAGCCAAGAATAGCTCAAATGTCAAAACCGGGTCAAAACATTGTCGTAAAACTTTGGCTTGATTTGGAAACTAACGAGAGAATTTAGTGTTAGTTGAAAAATTAACCAAAGTTACAATGTATATCGCTTCCAAAATACAGCAAAACAATCTGAATAATTTAACTTTTACTCCTAAAGCACAGAGATACAAACCTCATACAGCTTTTTTTGGCGTCCTCTCGATTCGATGGGGAAGTGTCTCAGGAGAGTAAATAACCTTTAACGAGACTCAAAAATCAATATCCAAAGCTAGGCATTCAAGCATAGTAAAAATAACACTTCTTTACTTTAAAAAT
Source organism: Begonia fuchsioides (assembly GCA_003255005.1). Taxonomy (NCBI): domain Eukaryota; kingdom Viridiplantae; phylum Streptophyta; class Magnoliopsida; order Cucurbitales; family Begoniaceae; genus Begonia; species Begonia fuchsioides. The sequence goes on from QAOC01009333.1 coordinate 1,038,798, forward strand.
TCCATTACCTTCCTCCATAAATCAAAAAACTGAGAGCAGCACAAAGTGAAATAACTGTAAAAAAAAATTACAGTCAGATAAAAAAGAAGTTGAAGTTGGGTGTTGGAGAGTGTTCTACCAAAATCATATGATTTTGATACGCATGTCACCAAAAAATAACATCGGCTGAGATATATGAAAACTGTTTTCCAAAAAGAATCACAGAAAGTCTCCCTAGCGGCTCTCCTATCCGTTAAGTGGGGATGCAGGTCTGAGTAATTTAACAGCTGCACTTTACTTTTGGTTTTTTACCTCAATTGGACCTCTACCATTCCTTTTCTTGTGAATTTTCTTACTATTCACGAATCGTATCTTATCAAAAAGTAAAAAATGACTAAATAATCACCAAAAGTGGCTGCCTAGTTATTACATTTAAGATTAAGATTTGCAATTGAAGACTTAAAAGAAACAAAAAGAGGTGGAGTTGAACCTGAAAAGAAGAGCTTCGCCGCTTTCACAGCAGTGGAACTTTCACTCAATCTCACCAATATCCAAATGCAAAACTGTGATCAAAACCATAAAACCCCTCCATCACAACATTAATTATTGATGTTCTTGGTTTCTAAATAAATGTTCTTTACTTGTATGACGTATACAACTCCGTTGAGAATGTAGTATGCTGGTCTAAGTCTATCGATGGGAAGACTTCTAGCCTGAAGAGAAGAAAAAAGGAGAATCAAGTACATTTTCTTACGAATGAAAAATACTTTGCTTTCAATAATGAAATTCACTGATTTGAAAACAACATACTTGATAATATATCTCAGCCCAAAACAAAACAAGCAGCGTATATGTTGAGAAAAAGAGCAGGCCTGGAAGCTCCATTATCACCATTTCTAAGACCTTCATCGGGGAATTAATTTCATTCAAAATTATATAAAAAAATATAATTATCAATGAGTACCTTGTAGTTAGGGGTATCATTCAAGTGACACCCTCAACTTTTTATTGTATCTTAATATTTTCAAATGACACCTTAAAGTTTTAATTCTATCTATTAACACCTTAAAGTCATAATGTATTTTCAATTGACACTTTAAACTTCAAAATTTTATCAACAAATGTCTTGTGATTTAATCAAGTGATGAACGACCAAAACAGGTTACCCCTGGTCTAATGAGGAAGACGCTTTTGTAAACTCCGAACAGGACAGCTCTCACTGTCAAAATTAGATTGAAGTTTTAGAGTGTTTGATAACTTCAACGGGTCTGATACTGAGAAATAATGAGAACTTCTTACATCCATTCACAACAAAATTCATCAAGTGAAAAACCTTCTGTGTTGTCCACCCATATTCGGGAACTCTTAATTGTATGCGTAAAAGTTGCATCTGAATTAGCATTCGAAGAACAATGTCATGATAATGGAGATAGTAAGTAGAGATAAGAAGTTAATAATCCTCAAAAAGCCTATCTTTACATAAGAAATAATCAAAAGATTTAAATTAGCATTGTTTCAAAAGCTCCAGCTTCCAAGATTAATGGAAATCAACCTTCAGAAAGTTCCATTAGGCATACATGAAATAAGATGCACAAGTAATGACATTGAAATCTCAACTACTGAAAATCTTACACATCAAGACTACAATCAGTAACTTAAATAAAAAATTGCCTTGGAAAAACATTAAAAACTAAGACTTGTTTTACTTTAATTATCTCCAACCATGAAACTAAAGATTTTTCACTACAGCTGATGTTCATACAAGCTGTCTTATTCAATTGTCAATGGTTTTTTCTTCCCCCTCTATAAAAATGTATTTTCTTGACTCGTGGCTTTTCATCTTCAAGACATTCAAGCATTACAGAATAATGATAAAAATTTGCAGATTTTTGTCATCATTCCAGGAACGTCACTAAAGGGAACGATTAAGTCCAAATATGCAATGATTAATGGAATTATCATCACGCAAATCATATAAGAGATGAAGAATATCTACCCTTTTCTCGGTGCTCCGATTCATAGCCACAAACAGACAGATTTAAAATCAAGAAAAAAAAAAAACCTCATAGGAAAATTAAGGTGAAAGAAAAGAACGTAATGCCTCGCTACAATTCTAAAGATTGCGCAGAAAAAAACATTACCAGAGCAACAATGGAGATCAACCCATAAGCGACACACAATGCATAATATATACCCTTTTGCCATATTTCCGATTCATCAACCTCGTTCCACCATTCAAAAGCGCTAACAGTAGAACCCTTTTCCCCTTCGAGTACAAAGCCTTTCGTCCTCAACCAGGTCGCCATTAGAGGCAGAAACTGCAGAACCACGAAACAAAGAAGAAGAAATCTCACAAATGCATTGTCCTGCCAAACTGGAAAACGAAAAAGGAGGGATGTTTTCGCTTGCCGGAGGGAAACGTGGAAGAACACGAAGAAGAAACGTGGAAGCGAGCTCGACACGTAAGAAGGAAGAACATTAACGGCTGTATCGACATGGCGGTAGATTCGTGGATTGAAGAAGGATCGCCATCACTGAGCGCTTTCGATTCTAAGAACTTTGCGATAAACTCAGATTTGCTTTGCCACCTTTTCTCTGCCTTACTTCCAATTCTGTCGTTACGTAATATTATTATATTATATCGTTCCATTGAGTATAATAAATAGTTCATTGATTATAATAAATAAATAAATATATATATATATATATATTATTAATTAAACAATTTAAATTAATTTAGTCCTACATTAATACGTCATTAGTTATAACAAAAAAGTATGACAATTTATAAATCATCTTTAATTTTAACTCTTGAGTGATTTATTTATTTTTTATTTATAATACATTAAAAATATATTTTAGAGAATAAAAGGGAAGAAAGAGCAAAGATCGAATTGACTTAAACGGAGAAATCAAAGCCCTAATTGGTTGAAAATTGAAAAACCAAAACCCAACTCTAAGCACGAATCAAAGCCAAAAAACTGAAACAAACGGAAAACAAACCAAATGAATTCCTCGCATTGTTACAATATGTTCTTTCCATTGTAGGTGGTCGTGTCGTGACAAGTTGTGATCATGGGCGGGCACGATAGAGCTCGGGATTGTGACAAACCTCCTAGAGGCAGCGGTATCTTCCGGTTTGAACGAGAGTTTGAAGTCATTTCGTGAAAAAAAATAAACTCATTAGTAAACAACTTGAAATAGGAAAATGCATAATGGAAAAAAAATTTAATTAGAAGTGGATGGTAATACACTAATCTTATATGCATATTATATTGTGATAAGGGTAAACACAGATTAGTCTGGCCCGATTTATTCTGAAATAAAATTAAAATTGAAACTCAAAGTTCTAGATTTTTGAAACAGACACCGGAACCAACAGTTCCGATTTCATTGTGGTTTTAACTTTTTTATTTTTAAAAAATTAAAATATAAAATATATATTTTTTATAATATTTAGGTCGAGTTTTAACTGATTGAGCTGATTTCTAACCAATTTTAGGATTAATATCCGATTTTTATTAGGGTTTATGTCAGGTTTTACTTGATTTAAAAAAAATTGACTCACAGTCCCGTTCTGATTTTATGATTTTTTTACTCATAAAAACCGATACTGGTCCATAAATCACGTTTTTTAAAAATTATAACGAAGACTGGATTAAAACTAGCAATTTTGATTCGATTTATGGTTTTGGTTCAGTTTCGGACACTCCTATATGACGCGTGTTGTCGAGGTGGGATCAAGTCTCCGCTAGGGTCTAAGTTTTTCATTCTAATTTTTTTGGGGCTTTATTGTTAAATTAGGCGAACCTAGAGGTTGCATATGATTTTCCCAAAAGAAAAATAAAAGGAAATATTATTAAATTCCAAGGAAAAATAAAAATATATTATTTAATTTGTAATTTGGAAACTTGTCCAGTGTTGACACAACTTTCTTTACATTCTCAAACGCTCTTAAACCCTTTCAACGTTCACTGCTGCTTTTCTCCTTCGCTTCTCTCTTATTCTGATCAGAGCTTCCACCAATCTGCCTTCTATACGATCCATGTCGAAGTCCTTGGAGTTTCTGAAGACCAACGTCTCCAATCCGAAACTTTGGGTCGTCATCGGAGTCGGCGTCGCCGGACTTGTAGTAATAGCAGAGACTCATCGGAGGCGAAGAACGGCGAAAAATTTGGAGACAGGTGATTTTGGTGCTTTTGTTGTGCGTTTCGAGCTCCAACCTTGGCCCCAGCCGCCTCCTCCCGCCGCAAAACAAGCTCTTGCCGGCCTAACATTTGCGGTTGTCGACAGGTTCTCGTTTTAGCTTATTCTCCTCGATTTTCTTACGTTTTGTAGTGTTTGGGTTTTATGTATTATTGCTCCATGCTGCGGATTTTATGCTGCTTTGGGTTTGCAGAATCGACGTGAAGGGATATGTGACTGGTTTTGGCAATCGAGATTGGGAGTTGACGCATGAGGCAGCAACAAAAACTGCTGCTTTAGTGAAATCTTTGTTAAAAAGTGGTGCTACTTGTGTTGGAAAAACTGTTATGGATGAATTCAACTTTGGGTAAGACCTAATTTTCCTTTTTATGTCTTTTCTCCAGCAGTTATAGCTTGTGGGAAAAAAATGTGTATTTTTTACTTTTATTTTCTTTTAATTCTTACGTTATCAGAATAACTGGAGAGAATAAGCATTATGGAACCCCCATTAATCCAAAATTTCCTTCATATATACCTGGAGGTTCTTCTTGTGGCTCTGCAGTGGCTGTTGCAGCTGAGCTTGCTGATTTTGCTTTAGGTAATCTTTGGTGGTATGCATTCTGTTTTGATATCCCAAATTTTGATTTTGCCCCTTCATTTGTTATTCTAAATTGCCAACACCAATTTAGCATTCTATGAATATGATTTGATCCCCCATATTTTGAGATATTTCACGAATTAGTATTTTGAATGTCAAAACAAGGGGCTATAAGTGAGTTGTAGATAACTATATTGTGGATAAGTGTATTCACAATTTTCTTTTTAGTAAAGCAGAAGGAAGATACTGTGTCCTTCCCCGAATATTCTAGTTTAATTGGAGCTCTGTTCAGCACAATGTTTCAATAGCTGATCAATTAGCTGCTTTCTTTGTTTATCCTTTTCTGTGGAACTTCATTCCTCCTTTCTTACAATCAGCGTATAGTTTTGATATGGGAACATGTCAAAATGCCTTTGGTTCACTCTCTTTTTTTTTTAATTTTTTTTTTCATGCGTGCTTCTGCATTGATTAGAGATCAGCTTTGGAAGACTAGGTGTTAAAAAATGGAAACAGATTGAGTTAAATGACGAACCATCATCTAGTTTCTTCAACGTCCCTTGCAGACTCACTGCCAACTCTATGTTTTGTATACAGATCTCTAATTCCTATTAGATTCCCTAGAATTCCTTATTGCCACTCAAAAACTTGTTCAATGAAAGGACTTTCCTGTGTGATTGTCATGTTCGGAATCGTAATCCTTCTCCAATGATGGCCCTCTGGCCCTTGAAAATTTTCTTCCCGTCTTTAGAAAACAGATGACATCTATTATATTCATGGCTAATGATTATTTTCACTGACAGTCTATATGGATTGATTTTCTATCCCAGATTCAATAAGAAAATAAATTGTAAGTTGAGAGATGTAATTTTTTTTCTTGGCTTGGTAGCTATCCTTTCTCCTTTTTATCCTGTATAGCAATTCTTTATGTTTCTTTCCAAAAAAGATAAACTTGTCATCAATGTTAATGACCAGGTTCTCACTTAGAAAAGGAAATTCCTTTTTCCCTAATTTATGTGCACTCCATTTGTGGCTCATGAGTGGTAACCAAATTTTTATTGATTGTATCACTTAAAATTTTCTTCGTTATAGTATATTTTTTTTGAAGCGCATTTAATTGTTCATATGCGGGACTCTTATTTTATGAAATAGTCACGCACCTATTTCTTAAGTATGTGTTTTCTCGTTCAAGTTTCTCTTATTAACATGAGCATTACAATGGTGATATCCATCTTATGAAAGGTCAAGTAAGAATGATCGTTTTTTTTTGTAATTTTGTAGGAGTTGATACAATTGGATGCGTTAGAACCCCGGCATCATTTTGTGGTATATTTGGGTTTCGTCCCTCTCAAGGAATTGTATCATTGAGCAGAATTTTGTCCAATTCACAGAGTTTAGACGCTATTGGTATGCTGCGAATTCGTTTCCACATCTTAGTTTATTGGAATGCTGTGTTTCATCCTTGTAGTATTCTTTTATAATTCAATGCTTGATCTATCATAAAGGGTGGTTTGCTCGTGATCCCTCGGTTCTGCATCAAGTTGGCCATCTTTTACTTCAACTGAAATTAGTTGAACCTAGAAGAACACGACGCTTTGTTGTCGCAGACGATCTCTTTCAACTCTCGAAGGTCCCTATGCAAAAAACTGTTTCTGTTGTAACCAAAGCCATTGAAAATTTATCTGGCTGTAAGTAAGAAGATAGTTTTATATCTACTCAGACTTTCTTTTCTAATTTTTTTAATATTAGTTGGTGTTCTTTTGTCTTATTGGACTCGTGAGGATTTCACACTCGTGATAGATGTTCTATGATCTTGTTGTTTCTGCAGATCAAGCTCCAAAGCATATGAATTTTGGCCACTATATTGCTTCCAATGTACCTAGTTTAAAAGAGTTTCGTGAACCATCTACAAATATACAGAATGGGATATCTACTTTGAAAGCTCTATCTTCTGTGATGGTTTCATTACAAAGGTACCCAAGTACAATTTTCACTTCATACTTCATTGTTATGGTTCTTACGCATAATATCTTGTGTGCTATCCTCTTGTTGATCTTAAGTAAAACAATTTATAGTTCACCTTTACTATATAACTTATATTCATTTTTGTTATCTTTCATAAGATTATCTTACAATGGGGGCCCATAATTGTAAAAAGAGTAAAAAGCAATATGATGAAAACGCCTTTAGGTTTCAACTATATCTATCCAGTCAATTTTGATCTGGAATTGGGAGAAAAAGTTGTGTTATCTATCTATTGCTCCCTAGAACATCCAGCATGAAGTATTTATCCAAGTAGAGAAAACATTTTAAACAGTTTAATAGAAACTTTGAAAAACAAAACAAGCGATGGTGGTTGGATGAACAATTGTTGCATTAGAAGGAAATAACCTGATCAAGGGGGAGCTATATCAATTTGATGCAGGATAGACCCAGGATCAAACAAACTCTATAAGTTCACGGGTCGTTTATTGTTTTACTTTAATATTTTATTTTAGTCATTTAATATTGTTTACAATATTAAGTCAGAAGAGTTGCTAAAACACCTGATAATTTAGTACATTCAGGCATCTAACAACTGAAAATATATTTGCTCAAGTATATCCAAGTAACATTTTGTGTTCAGAAGAGTTGGTCTGATCAGCTTTAAAATCATCTTATGTGAGGAAAATATTAAATCATTATTAGTGATTTGTAGTAGCATCTTAATTTTTATTTCCATGTTTCTATTTATTTTGTTAATTATTCTTCATTTTCCTTCTATTTTGAAAGTATATTGTTAGTTCTATAATCATCCCAAGAGAAGGATCATACTTGATCTTTCTCTCTCTCTTTCTCTCTATATATATATATAATGATCCTTCTCTCTCTCTTTCTCTCTATATATATATAATGATCCTTCTCTCTCTCTTTCTCTATATATATATATATATATATATATATCTATATATATCTGCATAGCAGGTCATTTATGCAGTTTAGTTTAGGTTATTGTTCAATGGGGATTAAAATCTCTATGACTTCATCTACGTTTCAGATGTGAATTTAGAACAAACCATGAAGAATGGCTTAGATCAGTCAAACCCAAGTTGGGACCTCTTGTATGTGACCATGTTCTTGCAGCACTTGGCTCAACACAAGAGAGCATGAAAGCTCTTTATAAAGTCCGGACTGAGATGAGAGCTGCCATTCAAAATCTCTTAAAGGTTCTTACGATTACATTACTCTCTTCCTATATTATACATTCATATCAGTTATATTTGAATAATCTTTTTAATGAAGTAGTCTAGTAATATGTTGTTTGTATGTTATGTGATGCGTTCATAATGAGTTCTTCCTATTATGCATCCTAATCAGATTAATTTTTATGATATTTTTGAATGACATAGTCTTGTATTTTGTGTTTCTCAGGGTATGTGGTGTGTTCTTATTGATCTCTGTTATGTCATTCAAAGCGCATAGTTCATGTATTTTTAGTTATCTTAATAGAATTATATTTAGCCTCTTGCATTTGGACTATTTCTGTTTATTTTCCCATCATCCGTTTCTTATCTTCTCACATTCTCACAGGATGATGGCATATTACTCATTCCCACGATTGCAGATCCTCCATTAATGCTTAAGAGCAAGAAGGGAATTATTTCTGAGTTCTACGACAGAGCATTTACATTATTGAGCATTTCAAGCATGTCTGGTTGCTGTCAGGTAAATTGCCTCTACTTTGTGTTCATTTTTCTATCTCAAGGTGGTCAGTGTTGCAATGATTTGATCTCTTTAACAGGTTACAATTCCATTGGGAATGCACAATAACTATCCTATCTCCGTATCTCTTATAACTTATCACGGCGGTGATAAATTTCTTCTTGATACGGTGGTGGATATGCACATGAGACTTCAAGAACAAGTCAACATTGCATCCAACTCCATTACTCTTCCTGATACGAATGGTAACATGGATGCTTCTGAACTCTTAAAAGAAAAGGTTTGTACATCTAAATCAATCACTTTTTTTTATATCCATTTTGCTAATGAAACTGTGACTATGCTCAATATTCTTGTTAATCACCCGTGGAGAATTTTTTTTTTTTATTTATCACCACTCTCCTTTTATTATTGTATTATATTCATTGTGATACATTATATGTTTGACATCTTTTCTTAGAAGCTGAAAAGTTTAAATGGCCTGATTAAGTGGACCAAAGTAGACTGTGAATTGGTTAAAACCAAGAACATAAAATGTAATCCCAGAAGCCAGTAGTCATCCTATGGGAAGAGGTTACTGCCTGTGCTAAACTAAGTCAATGTTGATGATCTTTTTGGTTTTTTTATTCCTGTGAACTGTCATTTGTAGTAGCAACTAAGTTGTACGTCAGTGCTATGCTGTTTATCTTCTTACTTCAGTTACAAAGTGGAATAAATGGACAATAACTTAACTCGATTTAATTTTTCTTATCATAAATTTGTGCTCGTTGAAATAACATGGCTTTCTAGTAATGTGAAGTCCTTTTTAAAATATTTTGCAGGGCAATGCTGCGTTTAAAAGTAGGCAGTGGAATAAGTCAGTCACTTATTACACTGAAGCTATCAATTTAAATGGAGCAAATGCAACTTTCTATTGTAACCGGGCAGCTGCATACCTAGAGCTAGGATGGTTTGACATTTCTTATTTATTCATCCAAAATTAACTTTTTCTATTTTTATTTAACCTTTTTTAACACTCATTTTGATGTTTGTAGCTTTCAGCAAGCGGAAGAAGACTGCACTAAGGCAATATTGTACGATAAGAAGGTAATATTGCAATGCTTATGGTTGTCTAGGATAGTTCTATTGATTTCAATTTGGTTTCAAATTGTTATAAATTTATTGTTTATGTACTGCACGTTCCTTATTAAGAAAAATATTCACCTGTTTTACTTATAAGCACATGTTTGAAGTTCGGAGTAGCTCAAGCTCATGCTTTGTTTGCTCTCTCAACCTTATCAAAAAGTGACTTAAACCTGTTTAATACTCCTGAAAGGGAAAAACATCTGTCAACTTTAGCCTGTTTTCCTTATAATGGAAAACGACCAATAAATAGCAATGTCCTCTAAAATTGAAACATTTTTTCTTGGCTTGGCTTGATTGTGTTGAAGCCGAAAGGTGACTATTTTAAATGTTTTTGACTCTCTATAGAATGTGAAAGCTTATCTGAGGCGTGGAACAGCTAGGGAATCACTTCTCAGTTATAAAGAAGCTGCTCAAGGTAATTTTCTATCTACTGTAGCTGTGTAATTTTAGCTGCATTGTTTAGTCTGTGTACAGTGCAGTAAGTTTGGGTGTCTTATGAAATGCATGCTCTACGTTCTTTAGACTATTTCGATTATATTCTGTCAAAAGAGAACTACTTTTTTTGGTCTTTCTTCTTTCATTTGATTTTTTGTACATCATCACTGCCATAAATAGTGATAATAGAAGACGCTGTTCATCATTTTCTGTTTGCGATATAACTGTTGGTCATCTGATCTAGTTTGAGGCTTCATAAATTTCTCTTACGTCTTATTTTGTTGAAGATGGTATACAGGGTTGTAGCAACATTCTATTATTTTATCTATTTTGTTTTGAATTGAATGAAGATCATGCAATTTCTCTGGGCAGAAAAATTCTAATGCAATGGTCTAGACTAAATTCTAAAAGTTATAATAAGTTGAAATTTTTTAGAACTCACAGCTTTACCAATCTTCTTTTTGATATTAGAGCTTTACCGTAATCCATCGTGAAATATTTTAAAAGTTGAGGTATGCACAAAAAATCATCAACAAACGAAGTCAGCAGTGAAAATTTTGGATGCTGTCAATGCTTGTTTAATGTGACACAGTATATGCAAAGATTGATATCTCTATCTTGTAATAGTAACTAAGGATTAATTCTCTGTGGCCGCATAATTAGATAAATGGTTTCATTCTTTTGCTCTCCCCTTCAACAAGGTAGTAGTTTTTCTAACTCTTATATATGTATGCAGATTTCAGACATGCTCTAGTTCTTGAACCACAAAATAAAGTTGCCAATCTAGCTGAAAAGAGGCTTAGAAAACTCATGAGGTGATTTTTTTTGTGGATAATCCTTAATCATGAAAAGCAATAGCAGCATTCAAATGGAGCTCCCTTTAAATCATTGTTAAAGGGAAGAAGATAAAAGAGAACGTAAGTCATCCATAGTTAATGTTTCTATTCATGCATATTGTTTTCTTTTTCAGTAATGCTATTAGAGTTTTGGACAAATGATATTGATTTTATTAGATTATTTTTCAGGCATTTGCAGCTAATTTGACTGCATCCTTCAACGTGGCTACACTCATTTTTCCTCAGAGTTGTGAGTTTTAATTCAATAAAGTTAAAATACACTGGTGGTTTTCTATTCCATAATATTAGGAATGAACTTCAAGTCGTGTACAGAATCTGGGATGATTATGTAGAGTGTAGTTTCATGAAGCCTCCGTTGATTATATAATGTCTAAGCCGCAGAATATGTGCTTTCTTTATTTTTTATCAGATAAGTCTGAGTGTGGTGATAAACTTCAAAATTTTAATTGGGAATATTAACAATATTGTCTATTTTATGTCGTAGTTTTTATAAATTTATTCTTAAATTTATAATTCAAAACACCTTAAATTGGACAAGGATGAAACATTACAACATAATATTTACTTTTCCTAGCTATATATGATTGTGACATTCTTACTGTTATCTCACAAATAACAAAATATTAGATCGTTCTAGTTTTTACAGACAGCCTTCTTGGGAGAGGAAATATTGTATTGTATGTAAGTAATCGAGTCTTTCCTTATATAGTTCAGCACCTTTTTGGGCTATAAAATCGAGAATAAGTTCATGCATATTCTAATTCAAAGCTAATAGTATTATACTGATTATCGAGAACATCAGAGGAGTGAATGTAGTATTTTTTCGGGTGCCCCGAATCTTAGTGCAGTCTTCATGATAAAGTATATCACCAAAGGAGCTGTTGTTGCTTCGATTACATGAGCAGATTTTACGGCATTTGCTTGTCAACACCAGTCGTTCTTTGCAAGAACGTATGTGCTCCCTATCTCGCCTCAAATCAAGTCTTCAATCGAAAGCTAGAAATGTACAATTTGAGTTCAATTTCGCGAGAAAGCCTACTCAAACAAAACTTCACAGAAAGTTTCATTTTATAGGTCAATTGAGCAAATTTACATACAAATAATGGAGTTAGGAGTCTTATCAACAAAGCTAGCTATATTACATATACAGCTACAATACAAGGATCAATCAAATGTCATCGACATTAAGGTATCGTCGTCAAGTATATCATCAAAATCAAACGACTCCTCGTCAACTCTATCCACTGAACCTGTAATGGTCATACCAGACACCTGCAGCAAATATCAATCATGAGAAGGCACTGATAGATATGCAATGCTTTTCATTCCAGTCTCTTTAACTATCGATACGGCTGATTCAACGAATTTCAGTGTCATATGCATCATCCGAAAGACATGGATAATATTTGCAGCACAAGTTGCCTCCAGTCTATTGCCACGAAAATACTTAACCATTTGAAATAAGGAATAATAAATCAGAAACAAAACTTAGAAGGAAGAATATTGCTTATGTTGAATCAATATGCAGGGACCAGAATTGAGGAGTGAAAATGATGAAAATTGGGAAAAAAAACCAAGAGTTTTTCAAAACTAATTCCTTGAAGGAAAGTAAGCATCCATAGTACAAAGGAAAGAGTTCCGGGGATACAAAGTGCTCTGTTGCTCGCTAATTTGTGTGCTATGATTATAGAGTGCATTGGACGAAGGCAGAGTTATGCTAATTTAGAGCTTCTTCTAACCTGACATTTGAGAAAGCATGTAATAACTAACGTTAAGAAATGAAGCCTCACAACAGTGATTCATTGAAAAAACGATTTCAGATCCCACCATTGGCAGTTTCTATTTTTGAAACTCAAAAGTACAGTTTAACGATTTTGAGATCCTATGAATTCAAACTAGAGCAAGTCAAGGTATGCAACCAAAATAAAAAACTCGAGTCAATGTGGACGTGGATTTTCAGTAACCTAACAAATTTTCATTCTATGGTTTGAAGTTAAAAACTCTTTAAGAATAGTAAGTGGTGTAGGAAAGGCAACTTAAGTCTTTGAAACTTAAACTGATAACACTTATTAACAGCAAAAAATACTTAGTAAAAAATAAACATGAAGTGTTAATAACCTTCCGGGGATTGAAGAGGATTTTCATAAAACTAATAGCTCAGGACCTCTTATCTAATATTTAATTTGTATACAAACTCAGCTTCTTTAACAAATTCAAATATAAAACATGGATAGATTGAAAAATGATTTGCCTACTTCTAAAGATATGTGACATGTAAACGACAATATACGCAAGAGCATAAGTACCTTGTTTTCACGAATCTCATGTACTAAAGTTAGCAGCCTACGGTACTGATCTCGTCCCTGAGGATCTTGAGCCATAGACTTCACTCTAGTAAGAGCCTTTTTCAACCTCTCCTCAGTTTGTCTCCTTCCTTTCTTCAAAAAATCATAGTCATCTTCTTCTGTCATGCATTCAGAGCTTGGTTCCTCAGGAACCAACATTGGCCGTAGACTACTTCGTTTACGTCTCCAACGCAATAAAGTATCTACAATTCTTATTGACCATGTCATTGCTGGGTATTTCTTCCGTACCTGGTGTCCCCTGACATGAGCCTACGAGCATTGATAAATAGAAATCAGCATTTACTAAGTTTATTCAGATGCAGACACATGTTACCGAAGCAAGAAAACGATAATGAAAAAGACTGAAAAATATTAAAGAGTTAAAACGACCTCAGTTTTTATAATCAGCATGCCTCCTAACAACAATTAAGTTGTACCAACGCAAACAAATTATCAAATTTGAAAAGAAACATAATAGGCCAAGAATACATAAATGTTGTATAACTAAATATAGTGGTGAATGTCAAAGGAATTATCATGCAAGCAAACACTTAAATGAAGCTCCGAACTAAAGATTTCATTCCTGAACACCAGTTTTCCTCAAACTAACAGAGAAATTTGAAACCACGCAATAGCTTAAGAGATCAATGAAATCGCTTAAAATGGGAATGTTTTCGAGGACAATGACACAACTTAATAGATGAGAGAGGTTTCTTAAATAAAGAGAATGCAATTTGGTTGAACCTGTAGTTTAACTATTCTTTGACGAATAGACAAGAATTCTTTCCTTTTTTTCCAACCACGGAATTTTTTCTGTATGTGAATTGCGGCAGAATGTGCAACCCCGTTGCCTTGTCTGCCCTTTAGTGCTCTGGCAGCAACGATTGAAAGTGTCCGATCATCTAATAATTCAAACTGATCATGGTCATGTTTTGCAAACTGTTTCCTTTGAAAGGACTGCATCCTGAACATCAGATGTATTCGATCAGCCACTTGCGTTGCATGACTAACAGCTGTGAGTGAATCCTTTAGAGACAGTTCACCAGGAAAATAACCGACAGTGGCAGGAGTTGCGAGTCTTTCAGAAACACTATGCACAACTTTAGTGGATGAAATATTTTGACTGTCTTGATTGGTATCATTCATTGTTAAAGTTGAGAGATGGCTACTCAACGAAGATTCTGCCAAAAATCCAGAGATTCCTTTATAACTGTTGGCCGATGCAAGGTCTGCAGGTGTTCTTCCCAGAGGATATTCAGGAGATGGATCTGTCAAGAGACCAGTGCCACCGCCCAAAGCAGTAAGAACTGCAACCGTCTGCTCTCTGAAATTTAAAATTGATAAAGAGACAATATTATAACTGAAGCAATATAGAAGGGTGGGAACGGTCCGTCCTGGTTTTTATTCCAAGATAGAACTAGAACGGTAAAATATTGTGCATTTCTAGTTTTATCCAGACTCTATTTAATACTTTTAAAAAAATTAAATTTAAATATAAAATATAATTTTTTATAATATTTTGATCGGTTTTGAGTGATTGGACGAGTTTTGAAACCGATTTTTGGATTTATATCGGATTTTATAAGGGTTTGCGTCAGTTTTATACTGATTTAGGATCTTTTATTCTACTAAAGTTCTCGGTTCTAGTTTCACGGTTTTTTAATCCTAAAGTAAATAACCTGACCATGAATTACAAAGTTTTGTAAAATCGAGACCGGAATCAGAACAGAAATGAAACTGGAAATTCTGGTCTAATTTACGGTTTTGATTCGATTTTGCCCACCCCTAGCAACATATAGAAGGGGCCTTAATAGTTTGTACACAATGAAAAGTCAGTGAGGTTCATGGGACTTCTAATAATACATTCTAACAGCATCAAGGATCATCAATATCTGTACAGTTTCTTTTATTTCAAACAGTGAGAATAGAGATGCAAATCACATTCTAATTCTCGCTTTACTTGGCTTACAATACAAAAGGTTAATTAGATAGCATTAGGATGCTATCTTTTTACATACAACTAAAATTAAATTAAACCTTGCAATGATATGCACGCTTCGTCGAAATAGTAAAACAGAGCCTCAACTTCGAAATTCTTACCTGCCACAGCAAGCTGCCCAGTGAAGTGCAGTCCATCCATTCACATCACGGAAATTTATACTGACTCCTGCACTCACAATTGGTTTCATGGCCCAATCATAACCAAGCGCGGCAGCCAAATGAATCACCCCTTGCCCATGTCGATCCCACACATTAGGTCCTTTACCATCTTCAAGAACTTTGTGGAGGAGCCATGAGTACAACATTTCTTTCATCAAGATTTTAAATAAGTATTTCTTTTTCTCCTGCTGGATCATAAATTCCTGAGAATTTGTCTCAACAATATTTTCTTTTTCCTCCTTGAGTGCAATGAGTTTACGAATCACATTTCGTTTGTCCAAATCATCTATAAGGATATTGTTAGGAGACTCATGATTCAGAGATAATAAGTTGTCAAGTTGCAAATACAGAAGCAATTCATTTGTACCATCATCATATATATCAGTGACATCCACATCCTCGACAGAGCCAGCCAGATACTGAAACTCTCGCACTTCACTGCAAGCTACTCTGTTAGAAAATGTTACATAAAAAGGCACTTGTCCTGCATTATGGGGTGGAGCTCGGCAACAAAGAATTCCATCAGCCAAAACCATGGCAGGAACCTCAACTTCGCCAAACATACATGACCAATTACATTTGGCAACATCTTGGTGAATCCTTAGAAATCGTCCAACAATCATAACCTGTTTTTGTTAGCAGATTGAAAAAAAAAATCAGTATTTATGTAATGCATATTATTTTTCGTTTTGAAAAACTATGTCACAGCTCAGTATCACAGGTTACTATCGTCAATCAGATTCCTTAGAAAAGCTCATTCTTCCCATCTAACGCGCAGTGTGGAGAAAATCCATACTCAATGTTTATCATTATATTCTGAAACAACCTTCTGTTAACATAAAATAATATTATTCTTTACAGCAAAAGTAAAAAACAAATAAAATAAAAAGATATTTGATAATTCAATTGAAAAAAAACGAAAGATAAAAAGCTTAGTGAATAAGCATTCCAAGAATGAAATTTTGTCTCCCATTTTGCCTAACCTCAGTTTCCATGTCTGTGAATGACCACTTCGGAGAATAGTCAGTTATGCTGAAAAGCTGATCTTGAGAGAGTGAGGGGCTCAAGGAGGAATCATCATTAATATTTCCACATTCATCAGCACTCCAAGAAATTCCTGGCGATGGATGCATACGCAAATCATCAACATCCCCTAATTCTCTACATATCCAACGGGAAAAACTATCAACTTTTTTCAAATCTTCTCCTCCTCCTAAGAGTGATTGTCGCAAGGTTGAGGCATAGTAACCATTTCCATCTAAGATGCAGTCTTTCAAAGAATTCAATTTCATCAAGCATTGAGATTCTCCATTTCCTAGTTGGTACTGAAGATTGCTTGACATATTTTCCTTCTGAGATTTTTCAAAAACTCCATCATGATTTCTGTTCCCAGACACACCTGCCTCCAGATCATAAACATTTTCAAGCTCCGATAATTGGTCCACATGCTCTTTTGGATAGGATAATGAATTGTCTACAACAGGAGTCTGCAAATAGAAATAAAAAAAATACAGCATTGTAACTACATAATTTGAAAAATAACAAGCAAGTTTTTTTTTCCATTTTATATTTTTTGACCGGTAAGAAAGTACGACAGTACAATTAAATTCTAAATTCATAAACAGCACAGGTGAATAGAAGTCAAATAAGCTATAGGGGTATGTCAGTTTCTTTCTAAGTTTTTTGTTCGAATTTTATAAAAATATTCATAAGAAACCAAGACAGTACAAATAAATTCTAAATTCATGAACAGTAAAGGTGAATTGAAAATCAAATAAGCGGGGCAAGCTATAAACGCTGAAGCTCATTGGCAATTTGACAGTTTCTTCCAAAACTTTTCGTTCAAAGTTTTTTAAAATAATGATTACCGCATTGGTTTAATGAACCAATGATTGTAAAAAAATTTCAATTAAGAACTAATTTTGCACAGAATATGCACCAAAAGAAACACTGAAAAGAATTGATTAAGTGTGAATTATAACATAAGTGAAAAGGCAATTATTAGGACATGTCGAAATTACAGAACACCTTCTTTGATTATTATTCTTCCAAACATCTGATATTTAACAACAACAAAATTAAATCTCAAACCCAAAACTTATGCAATGCCAAATCAAATTTTTCAAAAATTTAAATATAAACTAAGTAGATAAAAAAGATACTACTAATACAACCAGATAGAGTTAACAATTAGTGTATATTTTAATAAGACCTATAATTGAACTTGTGACGTAGCATGAAAGATTAAATCCACGAGAGAAAATTCCCCCAAAAAATGAAAATCTACAGTCATTTGAAGTATATCTTTCACTGGCTCAAATATTAAATAAGTTATTACATATCTCTTTAATGTCTATCAGTTGATTAAATACATAACAATTCATGAGCTTAAAAGTCCTTTAATTCTACATCACAAACTAAGTCTAGATTCTTAAATGCATTTTACACAGAAAACAGCAATTTGATACACCTAAAAGAACTGCCAAGTATTAATGAATCCTTCCAGAGACTCATTGATAAACGAGGGCATATTCCACTTAGTTTATAAATGTTAAGACCAACTCAAAATCATTTGGAGTTGCGTGATTTTCTTTTCAAACTGACTAAAGCAATCAAAAGAATCAACAATTTCAAAAAGGTTACAAATATTCATAGAACTTAGCAGAGTATATGAACAAGTGTAATTAGGACATTCCTCCTTGTTAATACAAATCCAATCCACATCTCCTTAGAAATATCGATGGGTATCAACAGAAATCATCTATGGATGTAATAAATACTACAACAAAATAATCACATACCTGCCAATTTGATGAAACTGCCACAGAAGTTTCATGGTCCTCTTGGTTAGTACTATCCACTACGAAATTAATGCCTGGATTAATATTTTCTTGACAAAAAACAATCCTTGATGTAATAGGCTTCATTGTAGACGTTGAAACAGCAGACCGTCCGGAGTGGGATCCACTTGTACTCTGTTGTAAGATCTCTTCCCAAGAGACAGTACCAAGCGCTTTTTGAGAATCAATCACTTGTGAATTATCATCAAAATTGACAAGTCCATCAGTCTGAGCTGGTTGAGATTGCTCTGTGAGAGAAACGAATGATCAAATTTTAATGTTTTTGGACAGTTCCACATATCCTAAAAGTTTAAAATTCTATATGATGCAATAGATTATACCACATGTTGAATAACTGAGAGTAAGAAACAACAAAAGAAAACAAAATTACCAGTGAATGGGCGCTGATAATAAAAATCTGGGAAGCCTATGTTCTTCTGGGCCAAGAGAGGAGAGCCTCCTGTTTGTGCTGCAGCTAACTCTGGAAATGAATAGAAATTTGAAGTTGCTTGGTAGCAATCCTCTGCATGAAATACAAACTTCAGTTCAATAAAACAAGCGCCAGTTTTCAATGAATGTTGAAAAGTGAATTTACATTAGCCGAAACTTAGTTCAGAATTAAAAGAATCAAATTCTATGATCCACATACATCCTGTTTATGAGCAACTGTGACCTCAATCAACTAAATAAATAGAACATGATACCAGAATCAGCATCTTCACAGAAAGATGTCATCGAGCTAGTTGTGCTGGGGTAATCCACATAACCAGAAGATATTTTGGCATGACTTTCTGAAAAACTAGTACTAGAAGGACTGTTCCTCCTTGAACTTGAAACATCAGTCTCCCTTGGCGCTCCAACATTAGTTCTGGTTCCCTAAAGCAAAATTTTTAAGAATTAATAGAAGCAATTGCATGACCAATGGAACCTTTCGGTATCAGTACATAGTTTTAATATTAAATCATTATTTATTGTTTATAGTATAGTTTTTATTATTAAATCATTATTTATTCTCTTATAGTAAATTAAATTTCAATAAAGCATGAAACAGGTACACATAATGACACGCCCTAAGGGGTGTTATTAAAGATTGACTAAGACAGCTGACGTGGCCGGTGCTCAAATGTGAAAGACGCACACTAAGTGTCTGAGTGCGCACGAGTGGCTAAACAGCCAGTTGTTATATGCTGAGTAATGGTGGGAATAGTCAGAAAATAAAGTGGTGTAGCGCACTACTTAATGTGCGCAAGTGGGGTAGCGGGTAACAAAGAATTGGCTGTGTAATGATTGAGTGAGGCGGGCTGGTAGGATGCAAAGTTAATGTTGTTGAGTGTTGGATGGCACCTGAGTAATGGCACAAAGTGTGAGCGCGTTAGCACGCGAGGGTGGGTTTTGCACGGGCGGTAGCAAGCATTAGGTGCTGCCGAGTTATTGTGGTCGAGGTTATGCACGCTAAGCGATTAAACTTACTGTTGAGCTTGAGTTGAAGTGGATAGTTGTCTGGTCAACTATCATATCTGATGCTATTGAGTAACACTAGGCATAGACAACCCAAATCGACCAATGAGTCCCGACCCAACCTGCATCTTTTGGGTCGATTTGATGAGGATGAATGTTCATTGGGTGTTTAGATCAAACTGAATGTTTTATTTTAGTTTTCAAGTTGTGTTAAATTTTATTAATGAACCAAATAGCCAAGAGAAACCATGAACTAGGAAAGAAGAACTTGCCTCACCCATGTGTCAATATTTAGTAGTACCCTCATTAGACCTTACAACTTTCTTGATACATTTGGATAATATGTAGGAGCATAAACTGAAACATTTTGGAACTACAAAAATACTTTTCATTCAAATAAAAGAGATTATTTAGGAAGCTACTTTCAAATTGAACAAAATTTGTTAGGATAAATGGAGATTCATAAATTGTTTTCATCATTGAATTCCGAACTATGAATTTGGAGACTCTTAAGAAACTCTTTGGGAGCGGGCCTTCACGAATTGGCCTAAGTTAATCTTTAAAAATTGTCCTCGCGTTATTGTAAGACCTAGAATAAAGAAAAAACATAAACTCAAGATATTGAGTACTCGTTTTTTTTTCATTAAGTTAGTTGAGGGTAAATCACAGCCCATTTAGAAACTCCTGATTATATAGTGAAAAGAGGTCTAAATACTAAAGCATAATAAAGAGAAGTAAAGAGAATAGAGTAGTACCTTAACTTCTAGATAGTGAACAAAAACTATGTGCATTAAATCCCTGCAATAAGCCACAGAAACACCCAATAAAATTGATAGAAAAGTTAAAAAACCAAGAGAAAACTAATAATTTTTTAATATTTTTTTTATTGCCGCGCTCTTTGAGTAGCACAATGGCCTCAATTTTTTAAGAGTGTGAAGTGCAAATATATATATATAGGGAAAGAGAGGGAAAGGTTAAGGAATGCAAAAATGTATTATTTATAGGCTAAATAAAATATTTTCACATACTCTTCAAGCATCCAATAGCTGCGGCGTTGAAAGTTTTCATTTTCTTCCCCATGGGCATAATAACAGTGTAGTACATCAACGCTTCCAACCTAAAATCACTAAAAAAATGTCATCTAGCAAAATGATTGTCTGGTTTTAGCTAAAATGATTCAAAAGCAATACATTGATTGAGGATGTTCCCAAAATTCAACAACCCATTTAAATACAACAGAAAAATATACTTATCTATGAGGTTACCTTCAGCTTCTCGTGAGCTTCCTTTACAATTTTGCCATCTTTCTTCTTCCTCCAATTATGCCCATCCTTTCTAAAGTATCTCAAAACCTTTCGATCGAAAAGAAAAAGTGAACCACCTGGATTGCATAAAGCAAGTGTAAATTAAGCAGCAACCATTAACATTGCTTCTTTGGTATAGTTACCTTACTGATCAAACTTAAAGTAAATACAATAAGTTATTGTCAACTGGCAAACTTCAACAGTATTAATATTTAAAAAGTGGTATTTCTCTCCAATTGCTTAGAAGTAACTTTCACTCATCTCATGCATGAACCCATGCCAGAAGCTTATTTCACTCTGTCAGCTGGATGAGGAAAACAAGTTACTCACTTATAAAGAGTAGATTACAATTTAAAATAACCAAGAGGATAACATTTGAGAATGACAAAACAACAGAAAAAATGATAGAATCATGAAACCTTTCTGAATGCATCATTGTGGAAGACACAATCAGATGCAAGTATTTGACCAGCAATAATAACTCATAACTTAAAATAACATCAGAAACAAGGAGAGATAAGAATGACAGTGTCACAGAACTTTTTTTCTGCAACCTTTCTTTTCCTGTATTCAATCATTCTTTCACAACTAGTTCAGATAATCTGATTTAATTATAGAAGATTGTACTTTGCGGTCTGTGTGGAGGCTCTGATTCAATTTTGGACATCTGATAATTGCGGAGAATTTCACAAATTTCAGCAGGTCGCAACCATCGATGTTTTGCTTCCAATATCAATTGTTGAATATCTGCATATGGAACTTCAGATTAGTGGCCTAAAGATATATTACCGAAATAGAAATAAAGCATAAAGAGACATTAAGAGAATGGGTTGAAAACAAGACTAAACAAAAAAAACATGACTAGATAACCTAATTTGTTGGTTGTAAAGTAAAATACTCTCATTCCATAAAGACATACACCAGAAATGACGTAGAAGGCTAGATTGAAAAATACAATTGATCAATTTTTTGACCTTTTTTCCATAATCTAGACACCATCTAAGATGCCAATAGAAGACCCCAAGTGTGATATTCTGAATGTTTACATACAGAATGTTGATCTAAGTAATCCCTCTTATTTCTCTTTTACTATGAACACCTCCACCCACTTGTTACAATAAATGCAATTTCTCAAAGGACAAAAAATATAGTTATTTAAAGAGTTTAAAGAGAAATTAACTTCACTTTCCGACACAAACAATCCAGTTGTAAACAATACAGATGGGTAAGAGTGATCAAATTTAATCATCCTCGAAAAATATAAGAAGGAGAAAGCAACTACACTAACAGAACATATAGGAGTATCAAGGACTATAAATTCCATGAACTCCATAAGCAACAAAAAAAAAACATAGTTCACGAGAAAATACAGAAACTCCAAGCAAAAATATCACTGAAAAGAAAATTTTTAAAGATATACCCTCCTGAAACTTTTCTTTATTAAGAACGGCAGTAAATGCAAGCCCATGAGCAGCATAAAAAATTGACAACTTAATTTCACCTAGTTCAGATACCCGAGACTGTAGGGGAAAAACCTCCCTATGATTAGCAATAAACTATACTCCTGCGCTTAAAATGAGTTATCACACTGAGAAAACAGATATTCCTAAAGAATCTCCTTAATAACTTGGCTATCACACTGAATTAGTCTATTTGATCATCAAAACCAAGAATTTCCTCATGAATCAGAAAAAAAAAAATCATTGCAGCAATTAATGCTTAACTGAATCAAGCCAGTGATTGAAATAAAAACTGAATTCAAATATAAATAAGTCGACAACGAAATGAAAGATACAGAATCTTGAACTCTTTACCCAAGCGAGGGCTTAAGGCGTAAGATCCGCGGTCACCCATGAGAAACGATGAAAGAGAGAGGAAAGTAGTCGACTCTGAGAAACCAAAAAGGAGTTGAAAAGGAAGAGGAGGGATTTTTGGGAAGGACTTATCCAGTCAGCTTTTCGATGACGTCACAGCTGAAATTGCGCAGCCGAAATTATTTTTAATTAAAATTTAAAATAAAAAATATATTTTCAAATTGAATTAGTCTAAAATTTAAAGCTCTGATAAATAAACAATTTATTTAAATATCAATAATCACCTACTTCCGGTTCCATTTCTGGATTTTTAGGTCAATCTAAAACTGAAACCAATATTCTTAAAATTAAATAAAAAATTGTAATTATTTTTTATTTATTATTTTAAACTAATATTCCGATAGTTAAAATTAAACCTAATATTACTAATTTGGTAAAAATAAATAAACATGATTAATATTCCTTCACACGTGACGTGAGAACGTAAAACTGAAAGTCAAAACGTTGACTGGATCTGAGCCACAGAAAATATCATGGAAGTGATGGCGTGTAAAGATTCCTGGGATTAATCCTGGCCATTGGAGGGATAATGGCTTGGGCCCCAAGCAACGGTGACTAGCTGGCCGCGAAACATCACTGGAAATCCCCAAAACTGCTTCCCATTTTCTTGGTATAAAAGAACCCAAATTTTGTCTGGCTTTCCTCACGAATAAACCCTTGATTTCAGAAAATTCTGATCGGACATGAACCGATTTTTGGCGAGCTCACTCATTCGAGGTCATGCAATTGGCCGTAGCGTCGGCATAATCAACAGTAGCCGGAATTTTTCTCTTACTGCGGCGAGGCCGTTGGAGGACTTCGAATGGACGTATTCAAGCGGTGCTGAAATACATCACTGGAGGAGGCGGATGATGAGTACCTCTGCGTTGGCTGAGAATGATCACGACAAAGAAAGCCACGAACTGAAGAAAAGGGAGGAGGAGAGTAAGAAAGAGCAGGGGAATGCTGTGGTGTCGAGCTATTGGGGAGTTGCGAGGCCAAAGGTCTACAGGGAAGACGGGACAGAGTGGCCATGGAATTGCTTCATGGTAACGAATTTTGATTTCCTTTTTTTCATTTTCTTCAGTTGGATTCCACTCTTCTGCTATACTCTGTACTGTATGCATCGATGAAATATTTCGTAGATATCAGTTCTAAAAGCTAATTTTTAAGAAGAATCAAAGGAATAGATTTTAACGTTCTTTATCCTAAAATGTTTGAACGATCATAAAATCGTTTAAAAAATGACAAGATTGAAGTTAAGAGACGATTACTATTACCATATTTAGCGATTTTTCTAAGTTAATGAGCAAATATATTTAATTTCCCATTTAGTATTATTATACGACTGATAATTATTTGAGAGAGTTGCATGATGTACATTACTGGTCCGTTTGATTTTTTTTTTTTGCCATTCTCTGCAACGTTATTGCTCTTGTTGGTCATTCATGAGGAATAATACTTCCAAACCTTCTAGCCTTATTATCATTCTTACTACTGCTGCCATAAAGAAGTTATAGTCCGATTCTATCCATCGATCTGAGTAAGTATCATTTGCCATAGACATTATTTGATTAGATTCCGTTCAGGGCTGTGAAAATTCTTAGAATTTGACATTCTCTACAGCATAGTTGCAGGTAGTTTCTTTACAAAATATTTTTGTGCTTGTCATGAATAAAATTTCTAAACTTTTTAACTTAATCATTATCCTTCTTGCTAATGCAGCCGTGGGAAACATATAGTTCAAATGCATCCATTGATCTGAGTAAGCATCACGTGCCTAAGACATTATTGGATAAGATTGCTTTCAGGACTGTGAAACTCCTTAGAATTCCTACTGATCTGTTCTTTAAGGTGTGTATCCATTTTCTATGTCATAACTTTATCTGCCTCTCTATATACCATCAAATGGTTTTAGTTTTAACTATTTAATATGCGCAGTTGATCTAACTTGTTCAAATTCTTATTGGTTGCAACCGTCATTTTATGGTGCTTGTTCTAGTCTATTCCTTGCTCTGAGTTGTTCAATATTATTTTTAAATCTAATTTCTATTTTTGGCAATAAAATATTTATTCGATGGTATTGGTTTTTCTCCTTATGATGTTTTTGGCAATAAAATATTAATTTTTTACATGATTTTTCTTCTTTACAGGTAGATTCTTTTATCAATATTATGTTTGGTTCTCGATGCATGAAGTAGTGGTAGATTCTATTTCTGTTTTAAAATAATATACTGTCATTTCCCAAGTAAATTAGTCGTGGGGTTTGCATTTAGGATGGGTTTTTCGTTGATTGCGAACACTAGCTTGTTTTCCAAAATTTTAATATATTCTGCAATAATCTGCCATATTTTATGCGAAGGATATCTGTAGAGAGAAGAAGCACGCTCCTAAGATCTTCTACTTACATATTTTTAACACTAGCTGGTGTGAAGGTTGACCTTCTGCGGAGTTCTCATGTTTAATAATTGATCATAAACAATGAGTCTTTTCTTTTAATTTGTGATGTTAATATCTATTCTGTAAAGAGATGGCTTCTATTGAAATGGCTAACTGCTTTTCCACTGTTTAGTTGCTGCGTCAGGCACATGCATTAGCTGTATTTATTTGCTTGGTGCTTCTTGTTGCGTCTTTCAATTAATAAATATATATATATATATAGATAGATTTACATGTGTATGTATGTATATATAGATGTATATGTATATATATTTGAGCGTGATTGATCACGTCTCACAAATATTATCTTTGAATTTTTTTTCTTGGTGTAGATGAAGTCGTGAAACATCAATTATGTAGGGCGTGCCTTACAATTTTCTGTCTCTAGAATAAAGTCCATAAATTTGAGTATTTATTTTTAAACTAGGTTCATTATCCACCACCTTACTCTTTGAACTGTGGTTTTATTTCTAGATTACCACCTAATTATTATGTAAGAAGTTATTCTTTAGTCCCTCCAACGTGTGCCATCTTCGCCACTGCAAGGATCATGCATGTTCAATGCAAATGTTCTTGCCCCTTTGTTTCTGTTCTATGTGACAGTAGGTCAAATGGTAGCTTCATTTTTAATTCGTAAATTTTTATTCTAGAGACGGTATGGTTGTCGTGCAATGATGTTGGAAACAGTGGCAGCTGTTCCAGGCATGGTTGGAGGAATGCTACTGCATCTGAGGTCTCTTCGTAAGTTTGAACACAGTGGAGGTTGGATCAAGGCCTTGCTTGAAGAAGCAGAAAATGAGAGGATGCACTTGATGACTATGGTTGAACTCGTGCAGCCAAAGTGGTATGAAAGAGCACTTGTTCTAACTGTGCAGGGAGTCTTTTTCAATGCCTTCTTTGTGCTCTATTTAATGTCTCCGAAACTGGCGCATAGAGTTGTTGGTTATTTAGAAGAGGAGGCCATACATTCTTATACCGAGTATTTGAAGGATATTGATAGTGGCGCTATTGAAAACGTTCCTGCACCTGCCATTTCAATTGATTATTGGAGGCTCCCTAAGGACGCAAAGTTGAAGGATGTCATAATTGTGATTCGTGCAGATGAAGCTCACCATCGAGATGTCAACCATTTTGCTTCGGTGAGTAATCCCGGCCTTTTATCAACCCTTGATTTCACTTTTGCTAGTTAACAATTTCACATGTTGTCGTTCCCCGACGTTTAAAGTCAATATTCATAAAAAGCGAAGCATAGAAAGGGGAAGAAATGGAATCTTGACCATGTTTTCCGTGTGTTATATGTTTTAAAACAAAAGTTTTTTGGGCATGTAGTGTGACTCATTGAGACAGTTGTTTAATTTAGGATAGCTTGGTAAATATTGTTCACTTTTGGAGTGCAGGATATTCACTTTCATGGCAAGGAATTGAGGGACTCAGCAGCCCCAATCGGATATCACTGAAACTAATGTTCTTGACGTGCGTTTGTTGGTGTGTGTAAACATACTATAAGTTGTCCCTAGGTATGTTGCTTGGCTACATATTTGGATAAAATGATGTGCACCTGGAGTTGATATTTACATTTTGTTTTTCACTTGAACATTATCACATTCCTCTTCTTCTTCATTATTTGGGCCAAGTTTTCAAACACCTGGAGTTGATTTAATTTTTACCCAAAAACATACTTTTAGAGGGCGTGACACGTGGAGTTTATATATATATATATATATATCATGACATGAAGTGGGGCCGCGACAGAAATGCCAAGTCAAGGTAACTTTGAGTCGACAGTTTTTATCTCAATTTTAATGTCTATCCGTTTTACGAAATCTATGCTTGGACAATATCAATTTATAACTCTTTTCTCGTAATTAAAAAGCAGTTTAATGGATTCATATATGATGCAATTATTTAGTCTAGATGAATTCTTGTAAGGGTTCTATTAACGATAATCACCAAAATATGAGTTTATAATCGAACTTTAAAATTAACAAACAAAAAAAAAAAACAATGCTGATCTCGCATGTTGATTTCGAACGAAGAGACACGTCTAAGAGTTAAGGACCAAGTCTAAGTTTCAATCGAAAATGCATTAGCAAGTTGACACGCCATAAACAGTGCTTGTATAGCGTGATTGGATGAGCCCTACGTCCACCAAGTGTCCAAGTGCACGAACCTAGCGAGCACCTTTAATTTGAAATGATTGTAAATAGCTACTACAGTTGCTATTTTCGTTAATTTTGTTATATTTTGTTTAGTATCTTGTTAATTTTGTTAAATTTCATTAAGTATGAATTGTGTTATTTGAATTTTAACGAAATTTATCGAACATTTAATGAAAATCGCAACAATAACGTGCATACTAAAATTATAAATAAAAATTCAAGGCGTTAATAGTTGAGAAAAACTAATTCATCCCTTACATATATTCATATAATTTAAGGAATTAATTTACATATTAAATAGAAAAAAATGCAAGTGCAGTTGACTTGTACAGACTCTAGCGTGGGTCTCTCCCTCGCTTGAAAGTTGAAAGTGACGTCACTGACATGAGTTGCTTACCACTCGTTGATTCTTTTGACTGAAGACTTTCTAACCTTTTATCTCCGACTACGCGTAAATGTCCTCTCTCTCTCTCTCTCTCTCTCTCTCTCTCTCTCTCTCTCTCTCTCTCTCTCGTGTGTATAAATATTCCCACGAGATATTGAAGATCATACTATCTAATTTCATAACACAGCCATGCGATCTCTCTTATTAATCTCCTTCATCTTCTTCGTTTCTCACTTCCATGGCCACCCATTTGCCTCACCTTCGTCTCTTTCGTCACCGGAATCTGCAGAGCTTAAAGCACTGCTCCAATGGAAGTCCACCCTCCATAACCAAACTCAAGCTCTCCTTCCTTCTTGGAAACTAGCTTCAAATCCCTGTAACTGGGTCGGAATCGAATGCAACAATGGCGGAAGTGTTGAACAGATCAATCTTACGGGGTTTGGTTTGATTGGAACACTTGAAGGCTTGAACTTCTCGTCTTTTCCTCGTTTATCTTCCATTGATCTTCACGATAATTTCTTTTTTGGCCGGATTCCTCCTTCTCTCAGTAACCTTTCTGAGATGGTTTCTCTCAATTTAAGCTTCAACCATTTCAATGGAAATATTCCTCGCGAGCTTGGAAGCTTGAGAAAGCTTCAGATCTTAAGCTTCTCATACAATTCTCTCACTGGTTCAATTCCTACAACTATTGGAAACTTGACGAATCTCTCTCTTCTCCACCTTGCCAGCAATCATCTCTCCGGTCCGATCCCGGTTGAGATAGGGAAATTGAAATCTCTCGTCGAGCTTCGTTTAAACTTCAACAATTTGACCGGTTCAATTCCCGGTTCGTTGGGTTATTTATCTACTCTCAAAGTTCTTTCACTTTACGGGAACAAGTTGTCCGGTTCTTTACCCAAAGAGATCAACAATCTGACCGGTTTAACCCACTTTTTTCTATCAAATAACTCAATCTCCGGTTTTTTACCTGAGAATCTCTGCAATGGCAATGTGCTCGAGTGCTTTTGTGCAAGCAACAATCGTTTCAATGGCCGTGTTCCAAAGGGTCTTAAAAACTGCACTAACCTGACTCGGCTCAGGCTCGACCGGAACAGTTTTCATGGCAATGTGTCAGAAGACTTCGGTGTTTATCCAAAGCTTGATTACATTGATTTGAGCTATAATCGTTTCCATGGCCAGGTGAGTTCGAATTGGGGTAAATGTCAGCTTTTAACAAGCTTGAAGCTTTCAAACAATCAGATTTCTGGGGAGATTCCCTCTGAGATGGGAGAATCAACCCTTTTGCATGTTCTTGATCTGTCTTATAATTCTTTGGTGGGTCGAATTCCGAAGGAGTTAATAGAGTTGAAGTCGTTGTTCAATCTAACACTGAGTTTCAACAATCTCTCAGGCGAGATTCCGGCTGGAATCGGGACACTTTCCGATCTGTCATATCTCGATTTATCGTCGAACAATTTGACCGGCGATATTCCGAGAGAAATCGGTGATTGTTCAAAGATGTTGTATTTGAACTTGGCAAGAAACAAGCTTCGAGGCGAAATACCAGAAGAAATAGGAAAATTGGTTTCCCTGCAAGTGATTATGGATCTTAGCCAAAACTCGCTTTCTGGGCCAATTCCGATCAATCTTGGGAACTTGGTGAAGCTCGAAATTTTGAATCTTTCTCGGAATGATCTTTCCGGCTCAATTCCGACGTCTCTGGAACTGATGAACAGCTTGAGAATCATCGATTTATCCTATAATGAGCTTCAAGGTCCGATTCCAGACTGCTCTGTATTCGAAGAATCACCTCTCGAATCATTCGCCGGAAACCTAGATTTATGCGGCAACCATGTCGGAATGAAGAAATGTCCTCCGATTTCGAACAAAAACAAGAGAAATTTCACTATAATCCTCCTCATTTTAATTCCTTTTGCGGCGATATTCATCATAATCTGCCTAGTTTTCACCTTCTTCGTCGTGAAAAAACAGCATGATAAAACGACGGTGGCCGGAGATTCAGAACCGGGAAATATATTCACGATATGGAGCTACGACGGCCGACTTGTGTACCAAGATATAAAAGAATCGACGGAGGGTTTCGATTCCAAGCACTGTATCGGCGCCGGAGGCCATGGCAGCGTATACAAAGCAAAGCTCTCGAGCGGCCAAATCGTGGCGGTGAAGAAGCTTCATCCGCCGCAAAACGCCGAGCCGGAGGACCAAAAAACATTCAGAAGTGAAATAACTGCCCTAACCAAAATCCGCCATCGAAACATTGTTAAACTCCATGGTTACTGTTCTAATGCCCGACATTCGTTTCTGGTTTACGAGTACCTAGAAAGAGGAAGCTTGGCGAAGATTTTGAGCGATGGCGTAGGGGCGAAAGAGCTTGACTGGGTCAAGAGAATCAATGTCGTTAAAGGAATCGCTAATGCACTGTGTTATTTGCATCACGATTGTGTTCCGCCGATCATCCACCGAGACGTTTCGAGCAATAATATTTTGCTGGATTCGAACTACGAAGCTCGTGTTTCTGATTTCGGCACTGCTAGACTGCTCAAGCTCGACTCCTCTAATTGGACCGCCATGGCTGGCACCTACGGATACATTGCTCCAGGTAATTGTACTGCTCATCAATGGCTGCTCAACTCTCTTTCTCCACCCATACATGATTCATCATTTTAAGTTATTTTTTATCGTTCGGTTTGCGGTTCAATTTTCTGGTTTTTGGTCAACCCTAACACTGAACCGGAAACTTAAAAATATAATATACAAAATTATTTTTAGTAAAAGCTTTCTAATTAAAAATGGAAATTAATTAAAAATCATTTTTAGAATAAAAATATTTGTTTCTCACCAAAATGCTTTGTTTAATTTGCAGAGCTTGCATATACGACGAAGGTGACAGAAAAATTCGATGTGTACAGTTTTGGGGTGGTGACCTTTGAAATAATGATTGGAACTCGTCCAACTGAGCTAATATCATCTCTTTCGTCGGAGTCGGGGTCAGACTCGGCGACCTTATTGAAAGATGTCTTAGATAAGCGTCTGCCGGAGCCGGCAAATGAGGTGGCAGACAGTGTAATTCTGATCACCAAATTGGCCTTCGCATGCATTAATGTCAACCCTAGACTCAGGCCCACCATGCATTACATCTCTCAGCAGCTTTCAACTGGCCGGAGTTGTCCATCTGCCCGGTTTTCTGACGTCACCATCGGCGAGCTTTCAAACTTCTCCGACAAAAACATCTAGTATTTGTTTTTGGAACAACCTTGGTTTTTGGGGATGCCTTCTCGTTTGACACGTGGGGTTTGATGATTAACTAGATCAAGATCGTAATGATTTTTGGCACCAATAAATGAATGACATGCATGATCGTTGGGAAACCTTTGCACTAAAATTTTGAAGCACCGAGGCTTGAAGTTCAAAGGTGCAAACTTCTTGTAATAATGGGGAAAAGCACAATTCGTCGAAAGACCTCCCCGAGAGACAAGTATAGATCCGAAAGTTCATCAAACTTACGGGCTGAAAAAAATAAAAGAATTAACTGTGTTTCTCGAGCTGTTTTCTCGTATCATTTCATGTATTAACAATGTTTATTGCTTTTGGATGGGAAATTATTTTATCTTTATGTGCGTATCGTATGGTATTATTTGCAATTGAATATTTGCGATTTTTCAATTTAATTATCAAGCTATAGTATCTAAAATCTGGCATGCCTCTTTTTCTTGCATTCTCATTGCCTATTACTTGGAAGAATTGCATTTATGTAGGGTTATCTTGTTTGGAGTGAGCTAAGAACACATCAAGGTCTTCTATCATTTAGCAATCCAAACAATCTCCAATCTAGATTTGGAGATATCTTCATGCAAAACGTTAAAAGCTTATCCATGCTTTGGATCCCTTTGGTTTATTCATCCATTGTTAACTTAGATTCAAGCCATAAATCTCGCATTCACGTGCATGAACACACTGGCTCCGTCTTATCATGACTGTAATAGCCCGTTTCTTCAACTTTCTCCCCCGCATCGTCACTTATTTAATGGTGCATTAACTTGATGAATAATGTTAGTATTGCATTCTTATTGTATATTCATATGATACATGTTGACGTGTCGACTCATGATTGGTACAATAACTTTAATAAAAAATATTTTTATGTATACATTAACTACTCTTTCAATAATCGACACATCAACATGAATAATAAGAATATATAGTGAGAAAATAACTCTAAAATTATCTTACTTAAAATATCTCTGGATCAAGCAATTTTTCGATTGATTTTTTGTCTAAACACAATTTATACTTATTTTTATGAATAAAAAGATACCAATACTACTTACTGGTTGATAAGCCTTTAAACAAAGACACATTTAACAATATATATATATATATTTACCATTTAGTTTTACATTATATTTGGATATTAATGTTTATATTTTTATATTTTTGGGAAATTAAAGTGAAAATAAATTTAGAATTACAATTAATTGGTGTCATTTATATTATTAATGCGTTGTTATAAAACAAGAACAAGGAAAAGTGGGAATCGGAGACCAATCTTCACAACTATAGTCAAAAGTGGAGAGTGATAGATGAGGTGATTAGACATTGCCCGTGACTAAAGTTTGAGTTGTGGGCACCCAAATTTCTCCCATTTTCT
Source organism: Begonia fuchsioides (assembly GCA_003255005.1). NCBI lineage: Eukaryota > Viridiplantae > Streptophyta > Magnoliopsida > Cucurbitales > Begoniaceae > Begonia > Begonia fuchsioides. The sequence continues at coordinate 1,071,267 of QAOC01009333.1, forward strand.
TCCTTTCAAATATACTCGGTCTCTTTTCTTGACTTTGAAACCTGGGTCCATTGCATAAATCATAAAAGATTGAAATAAGTTCAAATCAAATAAAACGGCATGATACTTGATCTTTCTATTAGGGCTTAAAATAAGAATCTTGGGTTTTATTTCTAATCCGAAATTGAAAATAAAAATCATTTTAGGGTTCTAGATAGCGGAAGTGGAAGATTATAGTCAGGCTTGGTTTCTTTTCCTCTTTACAAGTAGTAAAATTTGACTTTGAAAATACCATATGATTTTGTGGCCACCCAAATGTTAATGTAGGACCACCAACCATGGACTCGTGAAAGAAATTTAAATTTAGGATTTTGAAAAAAAGGGTTTAAATATATTAAATATCTTTGTAGTTTTAAATATAATAGTTTATTTTTAAGAAACAAAAATATTTATTTTATGAGCTCTATTATTTAATAAATTTTGTGTGTATATGCATATATATTATTTTTTAAAAAATGTGAAATTTTAAACTAGATATATTTAAGAGCTAGAACTGTTATTCATTAAAATAAATAAATATTGTATTTTTAAATAAATTTTATTCGTTATCATGCGATTCAAGGGATGGGAATGCTATTAATTGAATATGTTAAATGATATTGACATTTTAGGATTCTAGAAAGCAAAATTGGAAGATTATAACTAGGTTTGTGCTTTCTTTATTTCTTTCTCCTTTCAAGTAGTAAAATTTGACTTTGAAAAAACAACATGATTTTGTCATCCAAATGTTAATCATGGACCACCACCGTGGAGTCATAGGTTAAATAATTATAAGTTTAGAAATTTATAAAAAAGGCTAAATATAAATATTTGTGCAATTTTAAATAATTTAGTATGTTAAAAAATACTTTTTATTAAGAATAACGATAAATTTATCTTTTTAACCTACCATCTTAATATATTTTTTGTCATGTTAAATTATGATTATTTAAATAAATAGTATGAATAATATTTTTAATTATAATATATTAAATATATTTTAATTCGATCAATTATAATTTAACACATTACAAAATATATTGAAAAAATAAATCTAAGATTATTCTACGACTAATATCATTTCAATCACTCATGTGTGTACAGTGTACACGTATAGTATTTTCTAAAACATGAATTCCTTCAACATGAATAGAAATTACCAATTATATTTCGCTTGCCGAGTTTGCTTCCTTCAAAAGAACAAATCTCTCAGTATCAATATCTTTTCTTCATTCTACCCATCAAAGCTTTCATTTGGGGCCAAGTATAGGGAAGCTTTCAAGACAAAAGACAAAAGAAAACCCTTTTGCAATATATAGGGAAGATTTCATTTGGGGCCAAGTATTCGGTCGGTTTTTTAGCTCGTCATATTTCCATCTCTTTTGCAATATAGATAGCAATAAAATCTATCTATGCAGTACATCTAAATGTTCATAATCTCGAAGGACTAAAACCGAAGAGCAACGTATAACACAATGTAGTGATGTAATATCGAAAACTAAGCTTCTGATTATGCACAGCTGACAGCACAGAACAAACAAGGCTTTGTTAATCTTCTAGAACTTTCCAGTAGAGTTACGAAAAAGATGTACATTATACAACATTGGATGCCTCCTCGTGGACTTCATCATATGTATTAGTCCCCTCGTTAAATGAGTACCTTTATCAATGATGAAACACAGGGAAGTAAGAAACTCGGAAGCGGATTTTAATTTCTAAAACTGCCAATAAAATATGCATATATATTTTTTATCGACAAGTGTATGTTTATGCATTTAATAATTGCTGTATTGTACTGTATTGTACGTGAATTTATATCACTAGATTTAATGGAACAAATAGCTTGGATAATGGACATGTCACAACAAAGAAGTACAATTGCACGAGGAACTGTAAAGTAGTTTACCATTGCCCTGATGCCGCCGAGCAGTAAAGTCGTGTGGATGGATCATAATAATATCCCAAGCTGCTGCTGTAATAGTAGCTGCAGCACCAAAGAAAATTATATCACATTGAATTTCTTCAAAATAATAACGCCATCTGCTCCAAACTAGGAATTACAAAAAGATTTATCTGTAAAGAATTAATAACAGATATAGAGTTCACAAAATACAGGGCATAATAGCCACGATATATGATATAGATTTGGGATCCTTGACATTACATTTGTGCCAAAAAGGAAAATACTTTAAGACTTTTCTTACAGCTGAAAGAAATGGAAAGGATGATTAAATCCTTCATGAAATAAAAGTTGCATTGGTTTGCTTTTGAATTAGGAAAGACCACAAATTTGGTGACCTTTCAAGGATGTTTTATAAGATACAGGAAATAAGTTGCATCCATATGAGTAAGAGAACATCCAAATGATTATCACAGGATAATCTAAGAAGCAAACCAAATTATATTCACATATATTTTCATGGAATCAGATCAATGACAGAATGGAATCGAGAGTGTACCCTGATGACTCATCATACACGTAATCATTTGGCATAGCTCCATCTGAAGAAGTATCTGAAACACAACAAAAACCACAGCATTTCAGAAAGCGTCATGTGTCAGTCTGATAAATTCTTCAGCATGAAAAAGAGGGGCCTACTGTCAGAATTGAGGGCACTTTGAGTTTGTTGATTTACTACATCAAAACTAGGGCCTAAAACTTCAGTGCCTCCATTAGCAGGCGGTTCTGTTCTTCCAGCAAGGTCATCATCATCTCCAAACATATCAAATGTCTCAGCAGCATTTGACATATCGTCTGCTGACCTAATTTGATTTAAAGAACTAACTATAGGATCTGAAAACAATGAAGTAGGCCCGCTGGTTCCAAAACTTCCACGATCAGAACCAATGGAGGTGCCTTCTCTCGCTTGTAATAAAGTTTCATATCCTTCTAAACAAAGCACAATCAAATAAAATTGAATAAAGCGCTAATAAAAACAGTTACTAATTGTTTGACAAACATTCAAGCAAAGGAAAATTACGTAATCAAACACAGAATTTGTGAAATAAGGAATTATGAATAACAATTGAAAAGCCTCAAACACATTGATTAGAAAGAAACAAAACATATTCGCTCCATATAGAATAACAATGTACATAATATTAAAGCAAAAACGTAGACAGAAGAAAACTCACGATATAAGAATAGATTGACAAAATTTGACTACAAAATTATTGGAGCATAGATATAAACAATCGCCGCAACAAAAAACAAATTGATAAAACTAAGATTGTGAAAAACCATGAAGAAAAAAATCAATAAAGAAACAGAAGGAATATTTAGAAAAAAGTTGAATTTGAAAGAAACATGGTGGCAAACAATTTATAAATAAATTAGTGCAGCAGGAAATAGACTAAGAAAAAGGTGAATGCAGGAAATGAAACCAACAAAACATGAAAATAAGTTATTTTTCGTTGCCATTGCAGAAAGAGGTGCACTCATAGACCGTGAAAGAATGCTGTATTTTCATATGGTACAGTGTATCAAAGTGCAAGCTTATTTACGACACAAATTCATGCAAGAGGAACAAAATCTTCGCGACAAAAAACAGAGCCTTCAAATGAAGCAACATATCCTACACTAGGAACAAATGATTACAATATTCTAAACATCATGCGACTTTCCCCACATCCTTTCAATTGTGTGAATTATACACTTTTCTATCACAGGCTCGGTGACTAACGATTAAAAATCTAAACTGTTCAGGCCCTTGGGAAATACAACGGTCATATATTGAGTATGTGACATGGCCAACACAACTGGTTTTAACTTCTTCATGTTACAAGAATACCTCCAAGAAAAATACAATATCTTGAGGTAAATTTTGTCAACCACTTATCCAGCATAATATGCATTTATTCAAGCCTCAACTACATGTTAACCCCTTTCTTAAACAAATTGATCATACCTAAAGTTCCTTTTAGATACAGCTGATAACTTGTTGAGTATTCAATAAATTTTTATTATTTTGTATGATGAATTTAATTGTTAATATTTTTATTCTCTCAAGTAAATGTATTTAATATATCTAACTTGTCTGTTTAATCATTTTTAGCTTTGGTCAAAATACAGTTTGTTTTAATTATTTTTGGAAAACACGAGTGATGACATTTTAGTTTAAGCAGACCAAAAACCAATTTTACGTCAACCAAAAATTAAGGGTAGGACGACAAATCAAGCATGATATCTTATTATGGTTGGCAACTGGCTAATAAGATTTTTGCTTTGCAAAACTAACATAAGTGGCAAAAAAACTTTTAATTGGAGGATAACACTTACATCCAATCTAAGTTCAAGTTCACTCTACAAAATATATTTAAGTGCCATGGAACTAACTTCCATCTATTATAATAATTGAGTAGAGTATACACAATTAAAGATAAGAGTAAGATAATTATAATGAGCCAAATCAAAATGAACAATGCTTCACTTATTTACACTAAACAAAAAAGCACATAATCAGATCGACTAAGCTCACATACTTCTTAAAAAATGGTTGACTGCAAACACCTTGAATATAAAAAGGTACGACAACCGATGGCTTAAACTTTTATGGTTTAAAGAAAATAAATGAACTTCCAACAAAGATTAAATTAGACTTTCATTAGAAAATTCACTAAATTGACCGTGGATTGAGCATGCATTTTACGGTCAATTCTATGTGCATCTATCCAATCATCCCTGCTTAAAAATGTGTATCTCTAGAAAATTAGAATTTCAAAGTCAAAATAATACATGCTTCAACTTATATACAAAATACTGATTCTTAACAAGTGTTTGTCAATTAAGTTAAGAAAATTCCAAACACTTGAGACCCAAACTCATACTGAAGAAGAGGTAAATCAATTCTAGCATACATGCTGATACTAAAAGCGTTCAGAGATTTATGAACAGAAATTGATAACAAAGGAAAAATGAGTCAAGGATAAGGAAACAACGAACAATGGCCAGATGGGTAGACTTAGTCCATAACCAACATGAAACTAAAAAAAAAAAGAGGGAATGAATTAAAACACGACAAAAACAATTGGGAGAATTTTTCTTTTTTTAATGGACAATGAGGGTAACTTGTTAAGGAAAGAAACATTCTAAACAATTAAAGCTTAAAGGGAAATAAATTTTTTTTTCTTCTATATGTTTAGTAGAATAAACGTCTAATTAATGTACAAGAAAACAATATATTACTGTTCATGGCAAGAACTTTTCCCAAGATTTACTTTAAGATTACATAGAAGTCCAAAAGACGTAATTGCATAGGCATTGATAATTGCTACTTCATACATAAGTATGAGGAGCCAAAGCTAAGAAGGGAGAACCAACATACACCTACCACCTTGCCCTTGAAAATATTGCACCCAGGGGAACGAAACCATTGACCTCATGGGGTCTTAGGTCTCTTACTACTGCTAGGTGTTGCCAAAGTGGACCATATATTAAAATTCTAAAAAAATTAAAAAAAGAAAAGGAAAGAAGAGAGAGACGGAATATAAACCTGCCTCACGCTCAAAAACCTCCTGCTTTTCATGATAAACATCTGAAAAGAAAAATTCAACATATAAGAAGAAACTCAAAGACATTTAACTGCATCTGTCAGTGTTTCCATACATCACACCATACTAGTTCTAAATAATTAAATTTTAATTCTTCTCAAGAAAGATACAACTCAAGATTTTTCTCTCTTAAAATAGGAAAGAGAAAAGTTGTACGTTTTTAATCAGGGTTTTTGGTAATCAGTTAAATGTCAAAATACATAAATGACTATTCCATGAAAGAAAAAAAAATCTTCTCTTGGTACATAAGTATTTGATCAAAGTGCACCAAAGGAGAAAAAAGGCCACGTCTACCATATATATAATTTAGAAGAATGATTTTCAAATAGAAAGATTTTGCAAGACAAACACACTTAACTGTATTCACCGTTGTCCATCAGCTTCATGGCATCTTCAGTTAATTGGTCAAATACAAACTTCGTTTCAGATGACATCTTTTGCTTTCGATCAGTAGAAGTGCCCTTCAACCTTCTCAAAGCTTGTAATACCTGGCTTAGACATAATTAGTATAGCATAAGCTACAACAAAAAAACTCACATTTGTAGCTTTTCAAACTAAATATAAAAGAGGAAGATGTGGAAGATATAAAAAAGCAACACATACTTTTATCATCTAAAGCAAAATTTCAGTATAACTGAATGATCTTCTAAAAATGTGAATAAATTTTGAGCTGAAGACGACCTTGTCTACCACAAGCCCATATAAAATGTTTCCGTCTGGAAGTGTAAATGCAATTTGATAAACACATCAATGTGTTATTAAATAAAAATGGTATTATCAAATAAAAATCCCCAAAATGGTATACATCAAGTAACTATCATAACAGGATACAGAAGTCATTAACTAATACACAATATTTTAAACAACTCAGGAACTCCATGCACAAACATATCCCCGGCATCAACCATTGAGCTAATCCTTAATCCCTAACCCACTTACTTTCTTTCAGTCATTTTTTTTTGTTTTTTACGCACCTGCATCTTTTGTTGAATTTTTATGAACACCTCTCTCTATCGTATAAATTTATTGCAAAGCTTCTTTCCCAAGTAATTTAAATATTTCGCTTTGAGCTTATGACAAAGGACCAAGACAATTTACATTACAAGTGTGCCATAGCTTGTTTGATTAAAAGAATATTGTGCATGCATCCATCCATCTTGGCATAGATGCCAGCAACAAAACTTGGAACCAACATATGAATGCCAAACCATCCCTTAAAATCATTGGTCATGCATTTCAATACATATACCTCTAAAGAAAAGAGTATTTTCCATAACAATCTATAATGAAAAAATTTATGATGTGAAAAGGAAAAGGAGGTTCCTAAGTACAATATAAAGTCATTACTCCATTACCACTTCACTGGGCACATAACTGAACCAGGAAAGCAAATGATACTGTTAAAAGTAAACATAAGCTCACAGTTTCTCCAGGCTCAAGAAGGTCAGCAATACGCCTTTTAATTTTTCCAATTTCATCAGATGAAAGCTCAACAAAATCATCTTTGTTATCTGTAACTGCATAGCCTTTCCCCCCATATTTTGGATCAAAGTCAACACTATCAAGCCAAGCATCCTGAAATATCAAAAGGAAATTTATAGAATGGTCCACCACAGATAATGAAAAATAACAAGGGTGCCTTACCTTGATTTCATTATCCTTCACATATTCAACAAAATTTCCGTCTGCATCAAAGAAACCTTCTTCGCGTTCATTATCTAGATTGAAGGGTTCCATTTGAATTCCATGCTCATCAAAATTCTCAGTGTCCTGAGAAAAAAATGGTGGGTAAGGAGATGAGAGGAACCAAAACAACCAACAACTACAAAGAATTGAATACTGTCCAAAATTGTGTTTAAAGAATCCTACTCAAAAAGGTACAGCACAATAGTTGTTTCAAGATGGATGAAAAAACAGTATTTTTGAAATTGACACCATTAGTTGTAATAAAAAAATAATGAAAGATGAGATCAAGTAGACAGCAGCTTTTCCCAAATCTACAACAAGGAAATGAGGATTAATTATTTAGTCTCAGATGAAATTCATCTCGCAGAAAAAGAGTTTTTTAGCTTAAAATGAATTGTATTATAGAAATAGATATATTATCTGCAATAAGGATGCATGGCATCAGCAGGATATTTAATATTGTATGAATATTACAAATATTTAGTCAAATGACACTGATTTTTTTCTCTCACATGCTGACGCACCTTGTTTCCAGTATATTTTATAATATTTACCATCCTTAGTTCTTTCTAATATCTCCAATTTATCTTTTTCTTAGCATAACCCTTTTTTCCACCATCAAAACTCATAATATCATTCTAAAAAGCAATCATTGCGCCAAATAAATCATATTCACAAATGCAGTGTACAATGGAGAACTTTGTGTAAGACATACCTCATAAGTCTCCTCAGCTGTAGAGATATCATTTCCAAGGCCCCTACTTTCTTCACTAAAGAGGTCTGTAGTGAATTGATTTCGGCGCTTTGAGCGTTCTTTAGCAGCATTTAGCGGGTTTGTTAAATCTGCAATGATATTGTCATCTTTTCTTCCTTGAACTACTTCACTCCCTTGCTTTACCTTTTTCCCTTTAGGAAATCTGACTCGTTTTTGCCTATCACATTTACCATGCTAAGATTTTAATGAAACATAACATGTCATACACAAATAAATGTGGTAAAAAAACATGAAAGTGACTATTCATTTAGATCCAAAACACAAACATGTGAAAAGTGAGTAATCTTTGAAAAAATCACATACAGATTGAAGAATGCTTCCTCTATTTCAAGAACAATAGGCACATCACCGAGATTACAACTTCACAATAATCCCTCCAGCTCCGTTCCTTTTCTTTACACAGTACAACAAACTCTTTGCTCAACCATTCATTACCCAGAAGATGTTCTTAATATGTTTAAATAATTTTTCTTCTTGATTTCCCTTCAGAAGTAAATCGGCTTGGTAGCTTAGCATGGTTTTCCTCCCAAGATACTCCTCGGCTTGGTAGCTTAGCATGGTTTTCCACCCAAAATACACCTTCTACTGAAGATGGAATTCTAGAAACTAGCTTTGAATATGCTCAAACTTTTCACAAGTTGCAACATGGCTGGATCATCGTTCCATTTAGTATATAACCAACCCACCCACCCCATACACTAGAAACTCTCTATTCAAATCGAAAGCAAGACTGAATTAATGGTTGGGAACCCAGATTTAATGACCAAATTCCACTAGAATAATAAATATCAAAATTGAAAAAGCAACTCCACCAAATTTTTATTCTAACAAAACTGAGTGGTGTTCAATCCGAGAATTGAAATTTATGCTACGGAACTAAAAGAAACAAGTACAGAAAATTTCACATAGAAAAATTTGCTGAATACAAATGGTTATTGAATGTCAATACCAGGAAGGGTAATATTAAGCAAGAATACACACTTGGAGATTGTCGATTCGGAGTCCTCAAACGTCAATCCGAGCGATGAGCTTGGTTCTCCGTTCGGCTGAGGCAGGACTGGGTTTTTGTCACTTATCGTCGGTGGTAACGGGGCGATGAGGTCTGTTCCCCTTTTCCTTTTTCCCGGGTTTCGCTCCATGCTCGGCTGCCGGAGTGCTTTCTGGTTAGGTTTAATGGTACCGAGTGATGTTTTGCAGTGCTGATAAGCCCAAGGTGCGTACGGTCCGGGCCGACCTGTTTTGAGGTCAAGAGAAACTTAAATAGTGAAATACAGATAGCTTTTGGTTTTTCAAATTTCAATTTTATATTTTAAAAATAAATAAAATATATTTTTATTATATTATATTTGAATTTTGAGTGATTAAACCAAGTTAGCCACTTATTTTTGAACTTATATTAGATTTTATGTGGGTTCGTGTTTTATCATTTTTTACTCATGCTCTAATTTTTAATTTTGCAATTTTTAAAAATAAGGTTGATCGGTCTCGATTCGATTCTGCCTGTTGCTACCTGAGCATGTCCAAGGTGTCAGACAATAAAATGGAATGACTTAAATTTTTACTATATTTTCACATTTTTATTGGACAATATTCTATAAAGTTTCGTAAAACTGCATTTTGTATGATTTTTTTATAGTTTTTTGATTGTTACACAAAGAATAATTTACTTTGAATATGTAAATCCTACAAAAATTATGAAATTTTCAAGATTCACTTTTTAAATATTTCTTAAGTTGTTAGTTAGTTTGGAAACAAATGTACAAAATTATCAATTATGAGAATTTCTCGATGATATTTGTATTTTTATAAATCAGACAATTTAGTACAAAACAATTTATTTTAAACTTCTCTTTTCCCAAAATGACTTTTAAGGTGAATAGAAACATTAGAAGATTTAATCCTGGAATATTTATATTTTTTAATGATATATTTATTTTTAGTAAATTATTTTAATTTTAAAAATTAAGAGAATATATTGAGAAAATAAATTAGCATTATTCTTATTTTATTTACCCAAGTGGTCTACGTTACATTTCCAAAAAATAATCTCTGCTGTCAAAGAAAGGTGATCGAGACATGAATTGTTTTCTTTCGAACATATGAGCTATTTATATTTGAAGCCATATAAATAATTTTATAGATAATATTCTACAAAATATTTTAATCATCAATGAAAGTATGACGTCCCTTCTACCATTATAGCATCGATATTACCTAAAGCGTGAATGCCGTTTTTTATTTTATATAAAAGCTTTATTGGATTTATTAAATTGAGAATTTGCTTTGTTTTAATTTTCATAATTCATTATACATAAAAGGGATAGTAGGAAGACAGAAGCCCGTATCTTTGAATTTTGAACTTAGAAATTTGATTAGAGTATTTTTTAGTTATTACCGCATGAGTGTAGCCAAAGTCAATACTTCGACATTTTGATACACTTTTCAACCTAGGATCGCCTATGAATTTAACATAGACTCCCATTAACATATGATATTTTCAATACACGTAAAAACACGAGGAGTGGGGTGTTCTCTTTTCGAACCAATTTGAATTGAACCGATCAATTTTTTTAACTTAGAGACACAATCGAAAATCGACCAAACCAAAACCAGATTGAGGGTCCAAAAAAAGTGAGGAGAACGGCCCCCCATTCATGCTCCCTGGGCCCGAATCAAAGCGCTCCCTGGGCCCGAATCAAAGCGCATGAGGAACAAGATCGTGGCGATTGTTTCGGTCTAATTGGTGCAGGTGAGCCACGTGTCTCATTGTAATTAGTCCACAGTGCATGGACCGATCATCATGCGGGGTGACTGGCTTTCCGCCGGAGGAAACGTAGAAAGGAATATTTGCAAATTAAGTGACATGTAACTCCTATTCCACGTCACATATTTATTTTTTGGATACAAGAAATAAAGTGACATTTAACTCTTGTCACGTTATTAGGGTGTTTCTAATCAATTAAAAAAAGTAAAATTACTTTAAAAAATAGATTTCTAGGGGGAGAAGGTGCCACGTCACCCCTCGAAGCACGTGCAGGTAAAAAAAGAAAGGGCAAGGCAAGGCCAAACCACGTGGCTCATCGTTCAGAACCCACAAGAAACGTGGACCAATAATCTCAGCAAACCGGAACGGATCTCCTCTCTCGTCTCCTCCTGTCCAAGACTTCTGATCGGGGCCTCTCCTCCGTTTATTTCCTCGCCACGTGTCTCTCTCACTGCCACTTACTTTTTCTTTTTTAAAATACAAAATCAAAATGCAGAGTTGGTTACTTCTCTTCTCACTCTCTCTCTCTCTCTCTCTAGTTGCAGAGTCAAGGACTCCATCTCCTCCTCCGATTTCCTCTTTCTCTTCTCCCATATTCCCTGTGTTTTGAAGCAACGAGGATCTTGTTTCCGTTTGCTTCCTGCGATTTGGTACTGTTTTTTTTGTTTGTGATGAATCTGAATAGTGGCCGTTAGACGTTTATAACCTTCTTTTCTGACGCTGATGAATTTCCTGACCTTTATATATTTAATGATTTTTTGTGTAGGTTCATCTAGTGATTGAATGATTTCATTATGATTGAAGATCTATCATCGACTAAAAAACATTTGAGTATAAACGGATTATTTCCTGGATATTTTGCGTCGGAAACCTGTTCTGCACTTGTGTTCATAAGTACAGGTATCTTAAACTGAATTTTAAGAGATGATAAGTAGATTTACCGAAACGGCATCTGATTTTTTTTATTTAAGAGATGTTCAAGACAAATTAAGTTAGCCTTGAAAAGATTAATACGGCATCAAATTATTTTCAAATATTAGTATGATTGTAAATATAAAATAACCTTTTGGATCCTACATATGTCGATATCATATCCTCCTTTTCAAAATTGTGCAACCTTGCTGTTATTCTTCTCGTGTATATTCTTGGATTTCACAGCCTGATATTTTAGTCATGATTCTTTGGTTTTTGTTATCCAGTGGCGGATAGAGAATCTTGGAGGAATGTCTGCTTTGTGTCCATATGAGGTAGGAATTTCAAGCGCTTTAAACACCATGGTGTCTTAATAATCATGCCAGTTCTTGTTCATAGCTCCTTGTTTATGTAGGTTTTTTCCAGTGTGTGATTTATTATTTGGAGCGCTGTTGTTAAGTTTAGTTGTATGCGTAATGATGTTAGCAGTTTCATTTTTCCTGACAAATCTATTGACTTATGCTAAACCTTTGGATTCGTTTGTTAATTTTGCAGCTGGAGGATGATGTATGGGATGGGTTCGAAGAAAATAATGACCATGTAGTGCCTCGTCCTAGTAGAGAATACAGGAACCAAATTTTCGTGTGGAATGATAGCTGTAAAAAATCCAAACGTGAAGCAATTGATTCCACTACGAATTTAGATATTGCAAATGAATGCGGTTCTTTTGGAAAACATAAACTAAACATGCAATCGTTTTTTGGAAAGGGTTCAGTTTCAGAAAATGGCTCATGGTCCGAAGAGGTCAAAACAATGAGATCATCTCGTACTAGTATAGCCAACCATTGTTTGAAAAGCATTGGTACTGATGCTGGAGACTATGAGTCCTGCACCGGTGATTCTATCATTGTTGAAAGGAGCAGTCCAGTAGACTGTGGCCATTATCGAGTCAATCTCAATTCTCAAGCAGATAGCGATCAGTGTTTTGTTGAAAATAATCGAAGGGACAATAACAGTAACGAGCTTTTGTATTATGGATGGCAAGATATAGGAAATTTTGACGATCTTGACAATATGTTAAGGTAATATTCACAATAATACTTTATCTGTTATTTTTGCTATATTTCATCCCCGGTACTGAACCTCTTTTGTCTTCATCTATACGATATTATTTTCAGAAATTGCGATTTTACGATTGGGTTCGGAAATCTTGGTAATGAAGAGGAGGACTGCTGGTATGGATCTTCACATGCCTCAGATGGATCTGAACATGTATCAAAGCCGAGCTTTGAGTTTACTTGTTCTGAAGGAAGTTCATTGGAAGATTTAGCACCAAATAATGAGGATTTTAAACAATTGACTGCATGCGGTTTTGACTGGAAAAGCAATGTCGTTGAAGAGAAAATGGATGGGGAAGAACATACTTTCCTTGGACGTACAGAAGTTGCCAATCGGTTAGAACCAAAATCTGATTTGGAAGATGAATCAATGAGTGGAAATCAGGTTATAACTCTTTAAGTTTCTTGTCTTGTTATTTAATTTTCATTCCACCCTTTGAATTTTTAGCTTTATGGATTTTTATCACAAGTTTATTCATGATCTTGTCTGTCTAAGTATATTTGAGAGAGAGAGTGATTATAACATATATCAACTTCTATTATATGCTCTCTCTAATATATCTATAAGAGGGGTGTTGGCTCGGTCACTTTATAGGCAATCTGTATGAGTCAAGAGCCAATATCTAATGCCACCAATTAATTTTTGAAGCTAGTGTCATCAGGAAGGGTAGTACCTGAAGGTAAAGACGATACAGAATGAGCTTCGATTGGATGCTATTGGCATCTCACATGTTTTCTCGAGCAAAGAGGTCCAAGATATATTTAGATGGATTTAAAACCATCATGCTGGTTGAATATTGGCGAACATACCCAAAAAATGATGAACAAGATAGAGATCCTTTAGGGCAAACTTACTATGGATAATTCATAATTGTATAAGCTCATCAATGGAGGATTGAGCATACCCAGTAAGCAAGATGCCGTTCAACATATATCAACATTGCAGACGAATATGGTTGATTATGCTTAGCCCTTGAAATCATAATGGATGAGAGCTATTTGTGATTTATGATACCAGGCTCTCGAAGATTTTTTAAGACCATAGAGGTCTTTGGATAAACGTTCTACAAGATTTGGATAAGAGAGATCCAAAAAACTAGGAGGTTGTTCCATGAACACCTCTTCAGATAGGTTGCCTTGGAGAAAGGCGTTATTTACATCAAGATGTCGAATAGGGCATTGGTTTGACATTACAGGCTAGTAAAAGTTCACTAACAATGTGTTAATATAGTAAATAGTATTAGTGATCCAGAATAATCCCTTTGTTATGGCGCATTCATAGATGTGCTTGTATAAACAACCTGTAGTTTTTTAATAATCAAAAGGGGGATTGTGTTACCAAAACTCTGCACATTCGGATCTCAGAAAAAGAAGATGGTTTGGAGTAGTTTTAATTCTTTCTCAACTGCTTCCCTAGATGTTGAGATAACATATTTTCATCTTTCTATCTATGAGAACATATTTCAAGAGTTTTCCTGTTTCTGGATCAGGTGAACTGCTTTGATACTGGTAAATTAACGACTGTGGAGAGCCTTCACCATCCTTCTTCTGATGGTCCTGGAAAAAAATTTAATGTAAACAAGAAAACTAAGCTCCATCACAATGTGCCAGCTGCAGTCACTAGAAATGTTGAGCAGACAACATCTGTGGCATTTAACAAACGGCTTTCATGTGTTAAACAAGTGTTGTCATTTGAAAGGGAGATGGAGGATCATAATGAAGTTGAAGAAATTGAAATGGTAATGACGCAAGATTTAGATTCTATGAAATTACAAGAAAGCTATTGCATGAGCTCTCTACTCAATGGGATCTCACGAGAAGCAACTAGTTTTCAACAGCTCCAGCGAGTAATTGAGCAGGTGAACACTTGAACTCTTTGATTGTTGTTTTCTCTTATTAGTTAGAATTGTTAGTAGAGAATCTCTTTTTAGATTCTTTGTACGTTAAACTTAGATATGAACCATAAAAACTGCAAGATCTTTCGGGGTTAAAATGTACAGTAGTTGTATTCTCGTGCATTCTTCCAGTATTTTTCACTTAATTGAAACTCAAAATCGAGTTGAAATTCTATTTCCTGATCAGGGTTCATATTTTTCGTGAGAAACATAATCTTGTGTATCATGCCAAATAATTTCTGCATGTTTGCAAACTTGTTCACATTGAGATAGATCATCACTGCTTTGAATCTGCTATATGTTGCCTTTGGAATATTTGTTTGGAAAAAGCACCACTAACATGCGAGCAATACTTGACAGTATCTATGATGTCATGTTTTTTCACCCTAATTTGCTGATTTTATCTGTACAGCTGGATGTGAGGACGAAGCTCTGCATAAGAGATGGTCTATACCGCATGGCTAAGAGCGCAGAACAGAGACATAATTATATCGACCCAAAAGATAAAATTGGAGAAACTAAAGAGGCATCAGGAATTCTGATTGTACCAGATTCGAAAAGGTAAACAATACTGGGTTCAAAGATTTTGCTTTTGGCATTACTTTTTTGTAGCTACCGTCCTTCATTTTCCATTGATTTGTAGTATAAGGTTAGTGCTGTTTTCACGTTATTGTTCCAGCAGTTTCTTTTGTTTTCACGTATCATATTGTTTTATTTTGTATAATTTTCTTATCCTGGGTCTACTTGAGAGCGTATGAGCAAGACTTACTTGGATGCATTAAATATTAAAACAATTGAAACTGGGAGCCTGGCAGATAATAGCGATGATGTTTTATCTCAATTAGCTTTCTACATCTCTGAGCTGTTAAACTGCTTCAGATCTTTTCAGCCAGTTATAGTTTGGCTAAATTGTTTATGCTTGATTCGGGAAAATAAACTTGTTTGGAAGGCAGTTCCCATTCATGTATACCAGATTTGGAGTCTAGTTTTCTCCTAATTCTTCCCACATTCAGGTGCTCGGGCTTTCCCGTCATGGAAATGGATACTAATCCAATAGATCGATCGATTGGGGAGTTGCTCTTCCATAGGCCTTCGGACTCATCTGTAATATCATTCTAGTCTGTGAAGTGTCGACCTTGGTAAGCTCCAGCGCTCAAGCTGTACAACCAAAAAACAGGTGTTTATTCTCAGATTCCTAGCATTTGGTTCTAGTCAAACAACCCAAAATTTGACTAGAAACCTCACATCAAAGTCCTAAAAGTATGATATTGGGTTCCTGCATCCCATAATTTTCTCTTGGTCACTGTCGTACTTTCAGCTTATCATCTTGACGCATGCTATCAGATTTCCAGGCCTCTTACTAGTCCGCAGGTGATGGCTGATCGAGGAGGTTTGAAGAAATCGAAGCGAATCGGTAAGCTGTGGCAGTAATTATTGTAGAATACGTAGTATTTATGTAGTTTGATGTATGTAAATACGTATAAATAGTTTTCGTGAGGCTTAACTTGGACGACTGTCTTTTAGTTTCCGGTTTATTTTTCTGTCTTTCAAGCTTCTACTTTGTGGCTTCAACTTGATTCTAATGTAGCAATCTGGTTTTCTTCCTGTTTATTTATTCGCAAATTTGATTTTGCGAATATGTTTCTCAATTTAATTACTCATTCAATAAATTAATGATGATAAAAAGATTTAAAATATTATAATTTTTTTGAAAATTCTTATTTTTTAAAGTTAAATAAAGACAGAAAAATCTCTTTTGTTTCTTATTAGATCAACAAAATTGATAAAAAATATTAATTAAACTAATAGGTATATAAAAATGAAAGAAAAATATGATAGCAGATTGTCTGTTAAAATTATGATAAAATACAAAGTATCGCTTGACAATTTTAAAAGTTCGAAGGGTCTTTGCTATCTATGTCGAAGTCCTCATCCTGTCATCAAGATTCAAGTGAGACTAAGAAGAGTTTTGATAGTGTGTTCAGAAGTGATCTCATTTTTGTTATGGATTGGTCGAGAGTTTCAAGTTTGACAAATTTGTGCTTCTCTTGAGATTATTGTTCATGAATAAAAGCCCAAGCAAAGTTAACTTCGCGTATGCCTAAATATCATAAATTTCACTTCGTTTTTGAGGTTGGGTTTTTATTTCTTTTTAGTTTAATCCGAAAGCCGATTTAAATTCTCTTATATATTGCTATCGTCGTAATTAATATTTATAATATGACAGCCAAACAAAGTAGGGGGCGTCAAGGTTTTTCGCATCTCATTAATGCCAAAAGGCCACCAATCCTGGCCTTCAACTCTCAATTGGACTCTTCAAAGGTCACCTTCCAACACATCATATACGAATATGCATTCGCATTTTGGATTTACTCATCAACCCTACAAGAATAACATGTCATAGTGTAGCATAGCATATAAAAATATGCATACGTATTTAGATATATTCATTAAGCGTAATGCTAGATTTACCTTATTAGCATACTCTCTTATTGTAAATTTTGACATGTCAAATTCTGATTGATGCAATAAATATTTTATTTGTAATTATTAATTACATTTCAACTAAATCAATCATAACTTAATACATCAAAAAGTATAATAAGAAGATATGCTAAGAAAGTAAGTATAACATTATTCATTCATCAAACCCTACAACAACAACATATGATAGTTTAACATATCGCATATAAATATGCATATATACGTATATATAGTAAGTCGAAAAAGTACCAAGTTGTGTGTTCTGAGCAAAGTGTCATAAAAAAAACAAAAGATGCATTGCACTGTGAAACCCATCAAAGTGGGTATGGAATTATGCTAAGTAAAAAATAATGATGTTTGAGTTTTAAATTGACTAAAGAATACATGTGAGTTGCTATGGCTTTAATCTTAAGAATTCCCACCCACTCTTCATTTCTCTATCATTTTGCTTCTCCTCGCTACAAGCAAAACCAAACCAAAGCTCTCGAAATTCATATCCGAAAGCACTGCTCCCCTTCTTACCCTTCCAATTGTCCTTCGTTATTTTACACAATTCCGAGATAATTTTGACACAGTTTTTGCTTATCTTGTTTTCATTACACAAAACATAGAAATATGTCGATGCAAACTATTTATTGTGAGAAATAATGCATAATTCAATTAAAGTGCATTCAATATAATATATTATAAATAGTTATTGTATCAATTATAATTTGATATATCAACGTGTATTTTAAGATAGTATAATAAGATGATAAATATAAAATTATTCTTTGCTTTTAGTGTCGTTGAGGTCACTAACTTTTCATGTCATTTTAACGCTTTAAAAAAGAATCAAATTTCAATTGCATTGTTTACCACGTAGTAAATTAATCTGTCCAAGTGTTTAGGCAATTTCCGGCCCAATTTGAATTTTATCCATACCTTGGCGACCGATGATCACGGATAGATTTTTGAAATAAAGTAAGAAATCACTAAAAATGTAAGAGCGAAGGTGAAAAGAAGGAAAACAAATATATGGTAAAGGAGGGAAAATGGTGGAATTGAGAAATTACCAGAAAGGGGAAGAAAAAGAGGAAGAAAGGGTGAACCTTGAAGAGTAGCAATGGAGAAAGCGAGGAAAGGGACGATGAACCTTGGGAGCCACACTATACGCACCCCTTTTCTTTTTCTTCTTCCATTTTCAAAATCACCAACTTGCAATTTGCTTGTCAGCACCGCTCCCCCCACTTGCTCTCTCAATTCACTGAACATTTAACCCTGGACGCACCTACATTCATTCATTCTTACGACTTACTGATAGATTCATTCATTCCCGATTCTTTTTACCCTTTTTTCGCTCCCTTCTAACGAGGAAACGAGAACCAGCCTCGCTTTGTTTGTAATATTCCTTCCATTTTTAAATCCTGGTTTGGTGGGTTGCTGATGGCAATGATGATGGTTTTGTGATGATGATGATGTATTTAGTCTCTTCTGATCTTCCTTGTTGTTAACGAAGGTCTGCCTTGAGATCCCAGATTTTGGAAAGCTTGAGATTGCCTTCTTTTATTTCAGAATCTGGTTCTTCATTCTTTGGTACCCATCTTCATTCTCTTCCTCTTTTTGTTTTATTTAAGCTTATGCACTAGTAGTGGCCATTGCCCAGTTTGCATGCATTCTCATTAGTTTGTTTAGCCTGCATTTCATGTCCTTAATTTGTATAGGCAATTTCTTTAGCTTAGCGAGTCTGTAGAATAAATCTGGTTTGAACCCACAAATCTATTGCTGAATTTGTTTGTAAAATGCTTGCTTGCTCGTTTGTTTAGTGTCTCCGATTATGAGGGAAATCAATGGTTTTGATTCCTTTTTTTGTTGGCCCATTTGCCGAGCTTGTTTACGCTTTTCAATGCTTGATTTGCAAGAATAGGCAGAACTGATTGAATTTTATTTTATTTTTAAATGCAGAGTGCAAAAATATGATCATTGACAAGAATAAGTCTTTATCTTTGTATCTTTTTTTCCCTTGGAAACTTCGATTTGACTCTAAATTGGTTTGCAGTATGACTGCTGGGGATTTCTTCCATTGGATCTACAATTAGTTCGGATTCTATCTGCATAATTTTCTGCATAAAGTTTGGACGAAAGAATTGCCTTCTTCATCGACTTGCACACTCGGACTGGCGTGTTTTTGTAATCAATCTCCAAGACAATTGTGATTATAGTATGGATGGGAACAAATGGAAACATGAACATCAAAACAATCGACAAGGAAAGAACATTGACTACGATCGGTCGCTTTTGCACGGCAACTTACGAAGATTATTGCCTAAAAACTATTTCAGCTTGGAATCGACGCTTTTGCTGATATGCCTCACGGCATCGCTCTTGATCCTTCCGCTGATTCTTCCGCCATTGCCGCCCCCTCCTTTTATGCTTCTCTTGCTTCCCATTGGGATTCTTGTTGTGCTTGTGTTCTTGGCTTTTATGCCCTCCAACGCTAAGGACATAACCTATGCATATGTGTAAATGTGATTCAAAGTTTTTGAACCAATCACTTGACATGAAAACAAGCTTTTTTTGTTTCTTGGCTTTGAGTTGTAATTACAATTGCTATTTTATGACATTTTTTTAATCAAATTATGTAATCCAAGCAATTTCTTTGGCTTTTGGGGGCCGTCAAAATGATAAAAATGCTGTGAATGGACGTGGTTGAGTTAATGTTAACATTTAACATGTTTGCATCATGTAGGTTCAATAGAATTAGACTTGAACTAATTGAACTTGAACTGTCGGTTTCAGTCTAGTCCAGATTATTTTTTCCTAATCACATATTCATTCCAACAAAATCCCCGGTTCACTGTCCATCTTTGGTTTGGGGGTCAAAAACTATGAAACAGGGATCGAACTGCGGGTACAAAATAAATCTGAAAAATACCTTCAAACCCAAAATCCTAACCAGTTAGAAGAAAAATATTTATTTTTTATACAAGTACATTTGCTTATAAATTAACAATCTACATGCAAGACTTGATAAAGGAAGCATAACAAGATCAACTAGAAATTGATTTCAAATAACATGACACTGGTGAATACATTATAGGTCGATGAAAAAGAACTCACAATCACAAGTAACCAACTCATGTAATTCAAGCTTATCAAGTTTAAGGCCACCAAAATTACAAAATATTGGACGTCCAATGACATGTCAAGAAGGTCAAGAATGACACTAACTTCATCATGAATGACGGGTCGAGCTACCTTATTTAGTTAAAAACACTCATCTAATTTAATGCATAAATCAATTTCAACGTTCAACCCGTGGATATCTCAGAATTAAGACTTCATTTGCAAGATTGATTCACACTCTACTCTGAAAAAAAAAAGTAAATAGATTAAGCCAACACATTCAAAGTCCAACTCCTATATATTCCAACCACACAGTCGAAAGAAAAAAACATGACTTGTTCTGAGAAATATAAGAACAACAAGCTATCAATTTCTTTCTTTTCTTGCTTGTGGGTGAGAGAGACATACCAGAGATGCTACGAGATTGGGAGAAGATGATGCTCCAAAACAGCAAGGAGTTCTCTACACTTGCTCACATCCTCCAAGGCCCCACCTCCAAGCCTTCTTACAGCCTCAACAAGCTGTCCTCGCAACCTCTGCGAAAACAAACAGCCCCCGACACTCACACACTCTCGGTACAAGGGTAGGTAAGCTATGGCCACCCGGAGAGGCGAGGGAAGATCTCGTAAGCAAATGGGAGACCGGCCCCGTCTCGAGATCCTCGAGAAGTTCACAAAATGTTCTTCCCCTTGTTTTAATCCGCGCAGATACGCAGCCTCGGACCAATTTTCCCTTAGAAACGCCATCAATTCAGGGGCAACTGTGTCATCATCGGACACGGCAATGCTATTAGCTACTGCATAAGTGGCGGCAGGGTCGCCTAAGAAGTTCGAGCGGAGGAGAAATTCTACTCCGTGGAGGGAACCACCGCTTCTTTCCCCTGCAGCCTTCAGAATCTCGATGCTGAGGGCCGCAAGGACGTGGTGAGGGACGTGGGGAAGAAGAAAGGCAGCTATTCCGATTTGGCTGCTCGAGGTGGCTGCCGTCAGGGCAAGGCAAAGCTCCATTTCTAGGCATCCCCGTTTCACAAACCACTCAACCACCTCCGTACATCCTCGTTCAGCTGCTCTCATTAGAGGGCCCAAAAATGCTATGGCGTTACCCTCGTCCACCAGGCATTCCATCGTCCTGATCTTACAGTAATGGGATGCAAAGCCCAATGCAAGGTCGACATCAACGTCTAAGCTGTTCCTTTTGGCAATCTACAATGCACAGATGATCAAAAGTTTCAGTTATCTTTGTTTAACACTTCCAAATAGTTAGGTATATTTCTACTAATGTGCTTATGGGCATATTAGCATTGCTCTTGTTAATAATCAATCATTTGCACCATACCAACAAATATCATGCCATCAGGACTAGAATATACTAGAAGGAAAAAAATTCCTGAATCACACAGCCTTCTAGAATAAAAAAAAGAGCAATGGCTATCTTATTTTTTTAGATATTTCCATATTCACAATTTATCGACCTCTTATTCTTACTGATATACCAATAATATCAAAATAAATGATAAAAAGAGATCTCATATGGCTCCCCAAAATCAGTTCATTTCCATCATATCAAGTCTTTCACAAATTAAATCTTTCCTTTGATTGAAAAGCATCAATATATATCTGCAGTCTGTCAACTTCATCCTCGTCAACCATATAAGGATAAAAATTCATAACTGAATTATGCAACAAATATTCTACACACAGAAGAAAAAATGTTGAGTTGCACCAAATCCTAGCCGTTTTTGTGATACAAATTCAAAACCAAAGAGTTCTAACAAATTATAGATATATACAGAGCCCTAAGTTATTAAAGACTGTGATGTGCTTTATGTTCTTAAGATTAGAGGCACAAAGGAAAAACATTTAAATCCTTGAACAGCACAAAGAAACTAATACAAGTTTAAAAAATATATACACATAATTTAGATGTGCAATCAAAGGAAAAAGGAAATAGCTAATAAAGCACATCTCCTGCTTAGTCATAAATATGAGATAAAAAAGCATGATTCTATATTACCACGACTTTTAAGCTTGTGAAGAATGTTTTAAATCACCTGTATTAAAATGCGAACAAGCTCCGTACTCCCAAAACGAGAAGCTTCAAGAAAACACTGATTCACATTATCTGCACCACCCTCTACCAACATCGCCAGTAATCCTTTAATTGCAGTAGCAGAAATCCCAGATGCCCAGCCAGGATCAAATGAACTAGAGAAGAGAGTGAGAGGAAAACATGCCGCATCAAATGCCTCAGTAAAATCCTTCCCTGTCAGTTGCTTGCCGGCAAGATCTAAGAACGTCTTGAAAGCAGATAACTGAAGTTGGATCTCAAAAGCTGTACTTTGAATAACTCGATCTTTATTACTCTGGCAACGAGAATGAAAACCAATACATTTCAAAGCCCATTCAGTAAACTTTTGGACCTTTGCACCAGCCTCGGCTTTTAAGACATCACCACCATTGCACTCCTGAAGACGCTCATGCAACCTGCCCAAGATAAAGAATTGTGCCATGTTAACAGTATGCCATCCCTCACGGTAGATGATTGTTCATTTAGTTTGTAAATACTTAACAAAGTGTAGAAATCTGAATATTAAAGAACTCAATCAAGCTCAAAAAATTATTTATTTTCCAACTCCAAAATGGGACCATATTTAACAACTAGTGCCAGCTCGAAGGTGATTGTCAAACAGTCTTCCCATTTTTAAGGGTCCAACACATCATAAATAAATGCTTACAACCTTCCAAATTTAATGTAAAAAACACATAACTGAGGATATTACAGATTTAACAACTGCCATTTGAGAAAGTATAGAAGAGTTTGATTTTTAGATATTACTAAATAAAATCAGACATCCTTGGCAGCAAAAGTCCCAAGTTCATGAAACAATGTTCTTGGTTTCAATCTCTGTATTAATCACATTAATACAATTGAGTATATGACAAAATTCAAAAATTTTAAAATGACCATGTTATGACCTAAATTAACATAAAAAGAAAAGAAAAGAAACAATGGAATAAGGTTGGCAAGAATAAATCAATATGGGAAAACAATTGAAAATCTTGATGTACTTATAACCACTACAACTGTGCACCGATAATAGAGCTATTTCCCCTATTTTTTCCATGCAAAAGCATCCCTGGTCGTAACAATGGTAGATGCAAGGATATAAAGAAAAAGAGGAAACAAAATCAGTTCAATAGCTTTCTTCAGTCGAGAAGTAATAGATCAACACCTAAAAGCAAAAACCCCGAATCTGATAACTCATGACATCTTTTAAAGTAAATCTGCTAAGCAGTTGGTATATTAGAAAAAAAAAAAGAGAGTGAAGAAAATAGGTAACCTACCTTTGAGCCATGACAGTGATAGTGTCTGAAAGACTCATAGTCCGACTCTGGCAGGCAGATACGCAGGAAGCAAGAAATGAAGTTCTAAGAGCAGCTCTAGTGAAATCATAAGCTCCATTCCCAATAATCTTCTCAATCAACCCTGTGATTCCATAAAGCTCCTCATCTGTATTCAAAAACCAAATGGAATCCAGTGCTATGCACAAACCATCATTGAGGGTCTGTGGATCAGCCAACAAGATCAAACTCTCAGCAAGCTCCCAATCATGGGAACTCACAGCGCCTTGAAACAACCGTCCAAGCTTAATTCTTTCTTGCCTGCTAAGCCTCTTTTCACGCCCTAAATTTTCTTTCTTCCTAATCTCTAAATCTGATGCAATTTCTCTGGACTTAAGCTTCTGCGCATTGGATTCAGAACTGCAAACGGTCCTTATTTCATTAATAACAAGTGGCTCTTCTCTGGAGAAAACGACATCACTTGCCTCACCGTTCTCTGTCAAGCCAGAAATATCATCCTTGATTGCATTCTCATCTGTTTCTATGTGTGCATTCACAGAAACATCCTTATTGATCTCATCTGCTGCGTGCAAGCTATCATTGCTTGCAACAGTGGCTATTTCCCTTTCCATCCTCTGTTTCCAATCAATTTCACTTTGCAATACCTATTTAGCTTCACATCAAAGCTTCTATACAGTCTAGCACAAAGTTCTCTTCATAATGTTCTGACATCCATTTCCTAATCTAGATTAGAGCAACTGTAATTTCGACAAACTAAAGTCCCAAGTCACCATACGAATAGGGTACAAAAAGAGCCCCCAGGGCCAGATGAAGAAAATCGTTTGTAGAAAAAGAAAAACTATACAGCCCAGTTCCTATTTCGAAGCTTCCAGAGCATTCATCACAACCAAACCAAAAAAGCTTCGAATCAAGTTAACCCCAGATAATAACCCCGACATAACCTGTACGCCCACGAAATTACAGGTCAAACTATCCAAAACGGACTCTTAAACATGAAAGCCCAATCAAACAAAGTCAGAAATTGTTCTCAAAAGCTGGAAAAGGAGGGGAAATCGGACGGGATTGAAGGGCAAAAGTCAAATAAATTTCATGAAAAAGAAGAGAAAGATAACCTGAGAATAGACAGAGATTTGAGGGGAAGGGGTGAGGGGATTTGGATAAATGGAAAGGGGGAAAATGAAGAACACCTGCTCGGTCTCTCTAGAATCTTTAGCAGGCTACGCTGTGGTGTCCCCCGTCTCTCTCGTCACCATCGTCGTCGTTCTCGCTTTTTCATCTTTTCATTTTTAATTTTTTTAATGTATTTAATTTATCAATAATTATTTGATTTATTTATTATGTTAGGAGAGTGAGGATGACGAAGGCCTAGGAATAAAAGAAGTCAAAAGGCGAATAGATTTACAGGACTCAAAACACCGCCAATCCATTGGGCCCCACGTGAATGACGTCAGCTACCTCTTTCTATTTTACTTCCACTTGCTCTAGAATCGAGAGAATTGAAATTAAAATGGAAATCTTGAAATATGATTAATTATTTTATTAAATTAATGTCATTTTTTGAATGATAGACCAATTTGAAAGTAATTTTTGAGTTTATATAAGAATTTATTTAAATTTAATTCAGTAATGACAATGAAATATTGAACTGTATATACTTGTGTGTGCAATTGCTTTTTCATAAGCTGTTTAGATTAGACTAAATATAAGAGGAATTTCATTTCTTTTTGCCACTGTGACATTTCTTCAAAGCAACCTCGAATTTTATTACATAATTTGATATTCTCACACATGTTATGTAACGTTTTCACTTGGCGAGAGGGACCACCTCTATCTCCCCTTGTACTTCCGGTTGAGCGGTGAAATTCGAGACGGGACTCTCGATGTCGTTGGGTGCGATTTGGGATTGAGGCTTGGTAGATCCGTTGGTTGTCTGGCTCGATGTTCTTGGTCCCTTCTTTTTTGCCAGACGAGCCCAGCCGGCTATGTTTGCTTGGATGTGTTCGTCGAATATGGCTCGGTGGAACGAGTTTCCCATCTTCTCGACCACGAAATAAACGAAGTTAGCAAACATTGGAAAACATGAAGATCTTCATGCTCGTTTTAGGTCTTGTATTGGAAATCACCTGAGTTACAATCGCGTAGAGTGGTAGAGTGCTGTAGCTGCACACGACCTGAACGAAAACCCTAGTTGCA
Organism: Begonia fuchsioides; assembly: GCA_003255005.1. Lineage (NCBI taxonomy): Eukaryota > Viridiplantae > Streptophyta > Magnoliopsida > Cucurbitales > Begoniaceae > Begonia > Begonia fuchsioides. The sequence continues at coordinate 1,097,129 of QAOC01009333.1, forward strand.
TGGATCATGCAAGTAAACACACACTCAGTTTCCAATTGGATTCCTAGTGTGAGAGAGAGAGAGAGAGAGAGAGAGAGAAAAAAGAGAGGGAAAGAGAGAGAGAGAGAGAGAGGAAGAGAGAGAACTGTGTCTCACCCAATCACAATTCTTGGGATGGCAAATCGCACTTCACCCATGATGCAAGAGTCAAAATCGTACTGAAACTGCATAGTTGAGGCCCAAAAAACTGTCAAATAGGGTTACCGAAAAAAAACTGGTCGCGACGAAGACAGAATAGATGATCAACGTACTAATATCCAGAAGAAAATTGCGATCTCAAATGAATTTTGAAACAAGATGACTTGGATGACGAAGAGAACAAAACGTGGTTTCTTCCACCAGAAGAGATCATCAGATGGTTTGATCACAAGAACCCCTTCAATGACTCCATGCTTCTGAGCAACTTCATTCGCCAGTTCAATCATTATATGCTCCAGTTTGGTTCCCAACAGAAGCACAAGCTACAAACCACCCATCCACAACACATTCTTTATCTACCGAGCAACGAAGAAGATGAAGAAGAAGAAGAAGCTCACCAGGAGAGGCAAGAAAGATATCCAAAAATAAGCATGCCACCCTGTAAAAACAAGAATCGAAGGAGACTAAATACGTTAATTACTGGCTTGGGTACTTGAGAATCATGTAGAGTTGTTTTGTTTTAAGGGACTTACCAGCAACATTCAGAAACAAGAAAACGACTACCACAATCCACAAATACCAGCTGCAACCCAAAAAGGAAGAAACAAGTTACAGATACCACTTCTGCGAGAAATACTGGAAGATGAAAAAATACACGCGAAAGAGAAACCAATCGTATTATAGAGAAGAGTTACATGTGTGAAAAAAATGAGAATAAAATGTCTAAAAAGTGCAGCATCGGCCTATCAACTTCACCTCTAAAAAACTGGAAACTTAGAGTTTTTCAGCTCATTTTAAAAAAATTCGGGTGTTATTCAGTTCATCAAAACAGAATAGCAAATTGTAAGTATCCAGCTTATTTACAGATCAAAAGGAACTTCAAACAAGCATACTTTTTTTTGCCATTTTCGAGGCTAACCTTATTCCAACCACTTTCTTGAAGTCAGCTTCAAGGGAACTGATCATGTACTTGTGGAAGTCAAACTTAGGATTACTTCTGCAATGTGTCTGCAAAAAAAAACCCACAAAAAAGATTGAAATTTTACAAACTAAAATCATGTTTAAAATGATGTTAAAGATCAGAGTAGTGGACCATGATGAACCCTAGCCGAAGGGTCTTGTAATCCGACTTTGTTACCGTTCCATAAAATTGCTTGAAAAATGATTTCTGATTACAACAATAATCATTATTAATTCTAAGACTAAACTATTGCATAATAATATCTTGATATAAAATTATGTCATCCTTACCACCCATCCACGGAGACCTGCGATCTTTCCGATGCCTAGATACCGATCCTTTATAAATTCGTCGTCTTGAACTATAGTATACGATTTCAATGCTGCAGCAAATTATGTGACAACTAAATAAGCAACGATGAAATGGGAAGAATGAAGCTGAGAAAAGAAAGTTCAGAAGAATTCCACGGTGCAATATATGATAAAATTATTAGAACAACTTAATTCAATTGTCTTGTATGCTCATATCATACAAGATTATTAATGCAAATTTTTTTTTCGGATAGTGAATATTTAATCTTATTCGTCCCATGAAATTTGGAGAACTATTCGTAAAAGTTACCAGCGAATTTTTGTAGAGATGAGTAGGGAACAAAGCAATAACATGAATTAGTATTTTATGCGGGGAGAGAGAAAGTGAGAGAGAGAAGAATGGGATTACCATCTTGACTGTTGTCTTCCTTCTTTCCAACAGAATCCTCCCATTTTTTCCACTTACGAATCTGTTCCAACAACGTTAAAATACAGATAATATGTTCTATGAAAACAACAGTTGTAACTCAATCTGAAAAAAAAAAGATGGCAAGAACTAACCTGAATCTCTCCGATACAAATGGTGAGGGCACTGAAAGCAACGTGAACTACAGCCAGCACAAAGATAAATATATGAAGATGGTGCAGTGCTGTGAGCGATAGCAATGGAACTTTCCCCTACAAAAAAAAAACAAATATAATTACGAAATTGCAAATTAGAGCAAAATTACAATCTTGAATCGTCTACTAAATTACCCTTTGGGCACAGTAACTAGTAGACTGGGCCGAGTCGGCAAGAAGGCGACGAGCAAAGCCAGAAAAGGACTGCAAATGAGCTACAGAGACGCCCTCTTTCTCTCTCTTACAGGGTAGCCATTTATTGGCCAAATGTTGGGATATGCATATTTTCTGTATTCTATCTTGCAAAAGGTTCAGGAGGAGTGATATGAATCCAACCAGCATTAATTCTGACGAGAAGGGTAAATTATTTGTTATTATAACACAGCCTGCTTGTAATTTACAAAGTAACTTAGCTCACAAAGTCGATAAGAAGACAGACCTTCTTTGATTTTCTGCAGAGCCTCGTCGAGAGGCTTCTGTTTCTTTTTCTTCAGATACTGCAAAATGGGAAAAAAATTATCATGACACATATAGAGAGAGAGAGAGAGATAGAGATAGAGAGAGAGAGAGAGATGGGATTTGCCTTGCCAGAATAATGGAGAGCTCTTTCAACAACAAGGGAAATGAAAACGATGACTGTGCAAACCACGGCCACGACCCACGTCGGAGTAAATTCTAAGGTTGTATCTCCTGCTCCGCCGGCCATTTCTCCGAATACTCGCCGGAGAATAACTGTTGTTTTATCTCAGTGTTGTAATCCACCCAGATTTGTTTACAATTATAAGTGGATCTATTTCTCCATTGTTCTCATACTCGCTTCACTGGACTCAGCTGTAGTCATTGGTAATCTCGTAAACCTACCAACCCATTTTTTTATGAAATATTACGAAACGGCAAGATATGGCGTGACGTACTGCGTTCATATTGATAACACCGCAGATAATTTAATAAAATACTAAATATTGAATTGGTATTAGACGAATAGTGAAATATTTTAGTATAATTTCAAAATTTAACTGAACGCAGCAGCAGATGTTTTCCATAATATTCATAATTTATCCGAAATAATATTCATACTACTGGCTCAATGAAACATGAAAAAGTCTGTGTTTTTAATTTTTCAAACATTATTTCTTATTTTATCCAGTCTCGTCATTTTATATTAATTAAATGCAAATGGAAAATAAAATTGTGATCTGATTAATTAGAATTCAAAAGTCAAAGGGAACTACACCAGTAGATGATCAAGTAAGGATGAACACTGCCCAAGGTATCAACGACGATTTTCTTATACTTTTCAAGTTTATATTTTATAGGTTTACATGCAATAATCATACAATAAGCATAAGTAGATTTTATCTTAATGAGGTGTAAATGAAGGATGAAGCTCCCTCACATGAATTTATAGGTTTTTAATTTTTCAAATGTTTACGACAATGTAAGAAGAGTTCATTCTCAAATTTTTAAATAATGTACATATTTTTAATAAAAAATTATAATAAATCATGTAACGTTTAAAATTTATGATACTTTTTAAAATATCTTTATATTATATTGTGAATATGCGCTAAACATTTTAATAATAATTTTTTTATGATTAAATTTAATATAAAAAATAACAAAGATTTATTGTCACTCAATAAATCAACAATATATATACATATATTTAATTTGTAGATGTTATATAAAATAATATATAATATTCATTGAACATTTTTAATTTGGTCAGAATTAAGTAAAAATATGTAAAATAGAAATGTTCCAACAAAAAAAATATTGTAGAGTTGTAATGAAGCACCCTATTTGATGAACAAGGAATGGGCCTATTCAAGGAGGGAATGAGCGAAAGCGAGCAGATGAGACCGGAACAAGGCTCGTAGGCCTAGAAGAGCCCGGTTCGGTCGGCTACATCAAGGATTAAAGAGCTGTTCCATCTGACTTATGAATTAAATAATTGTTTAGTTCTATGGTTGACTCTCTCATCTTCCAATTGGAAGATGCCAGATGGATCGCTCTAATTGGGCTGGTCGCTTCTTTGATCGCTTCCTTCGCCCGGTTCGGGAGTTGGTGACGGTTGCAGAGTGAGGACTTCGCATTCTCTGTGAATACAACTGACCCAATTTGTAAAAAAGCTCACTCCGCTCTCTCTCTCTCTCGCTCTCTCGTTTTCATGGTCTTCCCAATCCGGATCTGAATCTCATAACTTAGCTTTCCTTCTCTCCGTCGGGTCGGTAATCCATTGTTTTTTCGTTTTCTTTGGTCGTCGAGTTGGTGTCTGTTTCGCATTTTCATTTCTTATTCCCCATTTCCTCTCAGTGGATACAGGTTGAATTCCGTTTCTGAATCCAAATCAACCTAAGTTGAGGAAAAATGAAAGTAATAGACAAGATCCGTGAAGCGGAGGTTGCCAACGATGGTAAGGTGGTGTTTTCGTTTGAGTTTTTCCCTCCAAAGACAGAGGATGGCGTGGACAATCTCTTCGAGCGAATGGACCGAATGGTTGCGCATAACCCTGCATTTTGCGACATCACTTGGGGAGCCGGTGGATCTACCGCTGATCTCACTCTTGACATTGCGAACAAGATGCAGAACATGATTTCTGTGGAGACGATGATGCATCTTACCTGCACCAATATGCCGATTGACAAAATCGACCATGCTCTCCAGACGATTAAATCCAATGGCCTGCAAAACGTCCTTGCTCTTCGCGGTGATCCTCCTCATGGCCAGGACAAGTTCGTCCAGATCCAAGGCGGTTATGCATGCGCACTCGATCTGGTGCTTGCCATTTCCTTTTTCAAGTTCACAATTTATTTTTTGGTTTCTGTTTTTGATTCCACCTTTCTTCCTGCTGAACGTAGGTTAATCATATTAGAAGCAGATATGGTGATTACTTTGGCATTACAGTTGCTGGTTATCCAGGTATACTTCAATACACTTGGCTTTCAATTTCTATAATGAGATTTAGGTATATTCATCCATAATTCATTTGAAAAACAAAGTTATGGGACTTTAAACGACACAGATAATGATGTTGTTTAATTTCGTTAAGAGGCTCATCCGGAGGTTATTGGAGCTAATGGATTGGCTACACACGAAGACTATACAAAGGATCTTGCATATCTCAAGAGAAAGGTTTTTTTCCCTTTAATTCCTTGAAACTTTAAAGTTCTTTCTAAAGATCTTGTGGTTTAAAGGGTGATATTTTAGGAGTTGGATTTCGCTCATGGTGCAATTACGTTTAGAACTTGAATTATAGGAAATTTTATTTTATATTCTTATGTATTACTGACCCCACATGGAACCCTCGTTACACCTTGAGTAATAAAATTTCCTTTCCAGTCACATTCCATGGTACGCATAAGCTTCTTCTTTTTTTTCGCTCATGGTGCATATTTTGTCTAGCCTTATGATGAGTCTAATTTTCTTAGAATTATCTGGGTGAATTTAGGGAAAATATGATTGATCTCTTTTATTGATTGCGGAAAATGATCTGATCTTTTCTTTTATACGTTTCTTCAGATAGATGCTGGAGGTGATCTGATAGTTACTCAACTATTCTACGATACTGACATTTTCCTTAAGTTTCTGAATGACTGTCGCCAAATTGGCATCACTTGTCCCATTGTTCCTGGTATCATGCCCATTAATAACTATAAAGGATTCTTACGGATGACTGGATTTTGCAAAACAAAGGTATCTATCCTCCTCTTCTGTCGATCTTTTTCTGTGATGCACACTAACTGCAATATCATTTTCAGTGAAACAATGACTCTGTAATTGTTAATCCTATTTTGAATTATTTAAAGTACTGATTTCTTTCCAAAGAATGAATATTAGATTCATAAGGGTACGGGTGTCTAACATGATATACTGCAACATCTTGTCAATTGCGACTCGGAAGGTTACACTGTGACTGCTAGGTTTTAACTGTGACTGCTAGGTTTTAACGAGAGATCTTGCCTTCCCTACTTTTAATGTTTTTCGTTAGATTAATTTGTTTTTTAATTGATTAAATATAAGATTTTATGATTTTCTATTATCGAGCTTAATTTTTTTTCCTGTTATAGGTCTCTCACCTCCTAGTAACTTTTTGGTTTGAACGAGCAATGAATGTGCTAGTTAATTTTTTAATGAACTATTTTGACTTTTTTTGGCTACCGTACATGTAGATGCTTCTAATAATGCACTTCTTAAATTTCTCATTGTCATGAAAAGTGGAACTTTTTTAACGCGTGGCTGTGTGTAGGTTCCGTCCGAGATAATGGCTGCCTTGGAGCCTATCAAGGACAACGAAATAGCAGTTAAATCATACGGCATTCACCTTGCAACTGAGATGTGCAAGAAGATTTTAGCCCATGGCGTCAAGACATTGCACCTGTATACTCTAAACATGGAAAAATCAGCATTGGCTATATTGATGGTTGTTTCCAATTCTGTTCTATTCTCTTCTAAATGATGGTTGTTTCACATGAAAATTGTGTCCCCTTGTGTAACTTGCATATAGGTTTATTATGCACATCTTAAATGGTTCTCTTTTAACCTCTAGAATGTAATATATATTGATAGTCCATCTTTATTGATTGGGCATGGTTTTTTTAGGCTGTACCTTGAGTTTTCTTATTTTTCTTCTTTGCTGCTTAAAATGTGTCTGCTAATCTGTAAGAGGTTATGCACTTCAATCTTCTGCACATTAATTTGCTTCAATTGCAGAACCTTGGTTTGATTGAGGAGACCAAAATATCAAGATCTTTACCGTGGAGACGGCCAACAAATATTTTTCGGGTAAAGGAGGATGTTCGCCCAATTTTTTGGTATGTATGACGAAGATATCCCTATACATGTCACTTAGCATGGAACTTGGTATTTTGATATCACCAGAACCTCTAGCAATATAAAGAGAGATGGTATTTTAAAAAAGTTTTTAACCGTTCAAAATGTTGCACCAAAACCTACAGATACACTTTTTACATTAAGCCTACAATAGCCTTGATTTTATTAGGCAATGGTTAATGGCTCATGATATCCTTTTTTAACTTCTAAATTGTTATTACTTGTTAAAGAGAGATGGTATTTTAAAAAAGTTCTGAACCGTTCAAAAAGTTGCACCAAAACCTACCGATACACTTTTTACATTAAGCCTACAATAGCCTTGATTTTATTAGGCAATGGTTAATGGCTCATGATATCCTTTTTTAACTTCTAAATTGCTATTACTTATTAATTTAGCTACTCCATGCATTCAACGATTACAGGGCTAATCGTCCAAAGAGTTATATATCAAGAACAATAGGCTGGGATGGATACCCACATGGCCGATGGTGCGATTCTCGTAATCCATCATATGGAGCATTGACTGATTATCAGGTACTTTAATTGTTTAACATATAATCTTGGTTTGTTATTAGATATTTAGCTCGTGAAAAGTTGGTTTAGTATGCAAGTATTATTTAACGACATACTATTCACTGAGCTTGGCAGTTTTCAACTATGCTGTTATATTTCTTTCCTAATTAGTGTAGTAATTATCACATTTGGATGATCAGATATTCAACTTTCCCAATACACTTTATGTTATATTTTAGAAAATCCAGATTGATTCTCTGCATCTTGCTCTAACTTTCCTTCTATTTTTTCTACACTGGTGATAGTTCTCTGTTGTCCCTGCAGTTTATGCGACCACGTTCAAGTAACAAAAAAGTACTTGAAGAATGGGTTGTTCCTTTAAAAAATGTGAACGATATACATGAGGTACAGCTTCTGCCTAAGTAGGTAACTAGATCTGTTTTCATTGAGGGTAAATAACTTGCTTTTCCCTGAATATTCATGCCAGAAATTCAATAACTACTGCCGCGAAAAATTGAGAAGCAGCCCTTGGTCAGAGCTAGATGGTCTTCAACCTGAGACAAAGGTCATCACTGATCGGCTGGAAAAGATTAACTTAAAGGGATTCCTTACTATTAATAGTCAACCAGCTGTTAATGGAGAAAGATCTGATTCACCAACTGTTGGTAAGGGATAGCAACTATTACTTTTTCCTACATTTCTGTGTGTTTTTCGGAATGGCTATAAAATTGTGCTTTATATCTGATAACTTTGTACGATAGAGTGAGCCAAACAAATGCAAAGAAACATAGGTTGATGAGAATGTCTTAAAACTAATCCATTCCAGCCTAATATATTCTGGTGTTTATGACAAAAAGATTTGAATTATCATGCCCAGGAAACCTAATATCCTGAGTTTCTTTTAGGCTTCTTTCATGGAAACTATAGTTAACAATGAATTATGGGGTGATTAAGCCTGAGGGAACTTGGATTTTCTAGCCCTTCAAGATTTCCTTTTAACCTACCTATCAACTTGGATTCTGGGGGCGGGAACGTAAGTATCTATTTTTAACTTTTTAGCATCATCTAATTCATTTGGCTGATGCCATACAATATCATGACGTGCCATTCCTGTAGCCCTATATCGTTTAGGGAGAAGAGCTCAACTACTGATAATGCTATATAATATAGCATCCCAGATACCTGTGTTGGTAGGCATTGGTTTGATCAACGTGACACTAACAGTAGGTTTACAGGATGGGGAGGGCCAGGTGGCTATGTTTATCAGAAGGCATATCTTGAGTTCTTTTGTTCGAAGGCCAAATTAGATGCACTTGTGGACAGATGCAAGGCCTTCCAATTTCTAACCTACATGGCTGTAAACAAACAAGGGAGTTGGATATCTAACATAAGCCAGGGTGATGTGAATGCTGTAACTTGGGGAGTTTTCCCAGGCAAGGAAATCATCCAACCTACTGTCGTTGACCCCGCCAGCTTCCTCGTTTGGAAGGACGAGGCATTTGAAATCTGGTCCCGAGGGTGGGCTGCTTTATACCCGGAGGGCGACCCTTCAAGAATATTGCTCGAAGATGTAATCTACTGGCACTTTTTGTTATTTTACTTGCTTTGAAATTCTATATTGATTTAGTTTATGGTGCAAATATCTGAGTTTTTGTAATCTTGACTGTTGGTTGCAGGTGAAGAACACCTATTTCTTGGTGAGCTTGGTCGATAATGATTATGTTCATGGTGATCTTTTTGCTGCTTTTGAGGATTTCTGAGATGAGCTGCTATTTACTGCCAACGCTAACATAGGTGAACAAGGAGACGATGGTCATTTGTTCTGATTCACTCTTCGCATAAAGGATCTGTTAGACTGTTACGTGCTCTGGTTGGTGCTACATGTTCAATTCGTTTTCATTATTGCTCAAATTTTCTGTTTTCTTCAATAAAAATTGTCGTTTACATATTATCTGGTTTGAGGCTCCTTTGAATTTTGCAATTTTCCAAAGGGTATACGAGAGAAAGATCGTTTGAGGAAGGAACCGATTAGCATTTTTGTCCAAAAATTTATCTGAAGAGAACATTTACTATATGTAACATATTTGAGCATCTTTTGCATCATATATTTGTGTTGTCCTACCTGATTTCCTATAAATTTAGGAAGATGTGAATTGAGAACTATGACTTAGCTGTGGAGGGTTCATGTTTAGCTCGAGATTCGTTTAATTTTACCTTGGGTTTAGAGAGACGTAGGAGAGGGGAAGAAGAGTGCAATGGTTTATGAATTGCTGAAGATTGGAAGAAGACAGGTAATTCTTTTATTACAGAACCACACTTGCAATTTAGCATCATATCGAGAAAACTGAGCACCGAAGTAAAACCGAATAAAAAGGTGTTTGTGGTCTTGGTTTTTTATCTAATACCGAACCGACTTCGGTCTATATCGATCCAATTCTAAATCTTATTTTTTAAAATCATAACCGTACGAGTCGGTTAAATAGTTGAGCAAAACCGGCTCGGCTTAATTCTATTCTATAGGGAACCGAACAAAAAAAGAAGGTCGATCGGGGTATAATCGTAACTAGAACTTTTTGAGGAAATAGTCGAGAAGGGTATAAGTATGACCATTGGTCGAAGACGGAGGAAGACCAAATTTAGTGTCCGCTCTCGTCGCCATTTCAGAGCCGAGAGGTGACCTAGAGGACCTCGTTCTTCTTCGTTTCCTTCTCTACACCAATTGCTGGATCTTTGATTGTTGTTCTAAGTTTTGTGTTTTTTACTTTGGATATCTTCTCAGCTTCTGGTCAATCATCGTCGTCGCCATGGAAAAGATTCTTAACAAGCTCCGAAATTTTGACGCTTATCCTAAAATCAATGAGGATTTCTCCAGCCGTACTTTTTCTGGCGGCCTTATCACTGTAGCCGCCTCCTTTATCATGCTCTTCCTTTTCTTTTCTGAGCTCCGTAAGCCGTCTCCCTCTCCCACTCTCTCTATTGATTTCTCTCAGATTAATCGTATTGCAGCATTGTATCCTGTGATATTTACTCGGTATCTTGCCTTATTGATGTTTGATTAAATTGATCTGAGATTTGTTTTCCCTGTTGACTGTTGATTTTGTTGCCCTTACCTTCTCATGTGGATTAGGATCTTCTTTCAACTGTCTTTCAGTTTTTCATTATGGTTTGTTTATGGCTGTGCTCGCAGGATACTACCTTTACACTGTTACGGAGACAAAGCTTATTGTGGATACATCCAGGGGTCAAACTCTACGCATTATAGTTAGTTATCTTGGTTTTTTTTCTCTTCCAATGAAGTTATCTCTGGGATATCAATGAGGGTGATTTAGTTATATTTGTTTGTTAAATGTTTGACTACCATTCCTTGATGCCCACAAATCTTGGAATCTTGTTACATAACATAGTTTTTTATGATTCAGAATAGTTGTTATAAAGCACCTTGCAGTGCAAACTTTTCATTTAAAAGTGATTTAGAAGGAAATGACATTCCTCTTTGTATTTGGTTGCAGTTTGATGTGAGCTTTCCTGGTGTTCCATGCTCCTTACTCAGTGTTGATACCATTGACATTAGTGGAGAGCGCCATCTTGATATTGTAAGTACCACTTCTATTGACTGATAAATCTTAAAAAGGATTGACGAAGCAACATTTTTTTATCATAGATATGTCACAATAAATCACATGATTTAATTAGATAGCTTAATGGGATAACTTTGTAATTTTGAGAGTTTTTAGGGATGAAAATCAAAGAATTGTATTCAGAAAAAATAAGGAGTACAAAGGAAGCATAGCTTCCAAAAAAGCATACAAAAGGGTCAAGCTTAAGTTCAACTGTATCTATCCAGTTACAGATAACTACATCGAGTTTAGACCTGTAACTGGATTTTAGAGTTAAATCAGCTTAATTTTTTAGTATTTTACACTTTTAATTTGTTTCTTTCAGTTTGGAAAACTATAGCTGCAAAATGGTTCATGTTTCTTTCTATAAAGTTTCTTGCCCTCATGTTCACTCGTTGTGATAGTTATACCTCTGACCAATAAAATTTGGATAACTTATGTTTTGATAATGATTGAGCTTTGCTAGTGGGAAATGGTGAGAGAATCAGGGGAATGATGTTAATGACCTTTGCCCCTGGTCTTTGATGTGGACGTGGATCTTTTGCCTAAGGTTTGTAAGGGGCATAATTCTTTGTTGGCCTCGTTTTGCTTAGGAAAGTTGTCTGAGAAAAAAATCATTAACTTATTTTTTTATTATACTAACCACAAGTTAATTTTGGTGATAAGAAAATAGATGCAGAGTACTTTCCATGTTTTAGTAGTTTTCTTTTTTTAGCGGGGAAGACTAAAGTAGGTCTTGCGGTAGACTATGCGTGTCTATTTTGTGGCTTACTCCCTTTGTTTACCATTTTAGTAGACATACCTTCATCCTTAAAAACTATTCTTTATTGTGATCTAGTTTTCATCATATGCTGTCCATCCAGTTGCTCAGTCATTTTATTTTCATCAAAGGATCTAAAGTATGGTTGGGATATTTAGAACTTGTTAAAAACCAACTTACTTAGAGGCTTCATCAGAAGTTTTTGACTTTACTTTTCACAATTGTGGTTCCAAAGTCAGTAGTTAATTTATCTGTCTGATATATGGGTAGCCATTGGAAAAATGTATTTTCCTGGAAGTTTAAATTCGAACTGATTATCTTTATCTTTTGTATTCAAATTTCCAGCCCGTGGAGTTGATTATTTGGGCAGAAAAGGCAAAGAAAAAAAGAAAAGGAGGAGAACTGTTTGTGTTCCAACTTAAAAGAAACTAAAGAGTTCTCTGTGTTGACAGAGGACCATTTACATAAAACATATTTAACTACTGATTTGTTATGGGTGAAGTATAAAACTTCTGATAGATATTTACATTGAACCCTAGGTTATTAGAACGGTTCTTAACCTACCCCAATTTTACAGCCAGCACTTATCAATTCTCCATTCCTTTTCATATCTTTTTTCAGTGCGTAATTTTTTGTTGAATTGCAACTCCAACTACCTCTTTTTGTAGTAGTATGGACTGTCATACTGATTCATTCTTGGACTTGCAGATACATAATATAGTGAAGAAAAGAATTGATACTCATGGTAAGACTATTGAAGCAAAAAAGGATGGACTTGGTGCACCAAAGGTTAGAAATCTTTAATGTTAAAATTTGTCATTTTAAATAATATTCTTGAATTTATCCATTTAGAATTTCCAAGATTTACAAAAAATAATGCATTATAGGTGCGTGACAAGTACCTAAATGATTTTCCAGAATCAGTAAAATAATGTTTGATGAATTAGTACTGATCAGTTGAATGTACTGTGCACAGGGTGTAATATTTGTTGTAGAATTTGAAATTTGTTGAAATCATTGTGAGGATTTTTGTTTCCCACTCTCACATCTTGCCCTCTTGAGGTTACATATGTTTTACATCCTTACAATTTTAAAAGAAAAGTATTACAACACCTGTTAGATTAAAGTGCTGTTTTTTTATTTTTTTTACATGGTTGCTTCGTATTTTCTATCCTATACTTCTTCATGCAGATTGAGAGGCCCTTACAGAAGCATGGTGGGAGACTTGAGCATGATGAAAAGTATTGTGGTTCATGTTTTGGAGCTGAAACGGTAAATTTATCATTCTATAGCCATTGGGATTTTGGTAGTTTGCAATAGCTAGAAATGGGTACTAACCTTCGATAAGGTATCAATCCAACAAAAGACTTCTCAGATCAATTCCTTCAAATTCTTCGTTTTTCCAAATTTTGTCTAATTCCATTGGATTATCTTATTAGCACCTTAAAAATCTAATTTGTGATCCAATTTCTAGATATGAGGGGTTGCAAAATACCCCTAATCTTAGATAACAGAATAATAAAACAATTCACATGCAGCAAGTAATAATAAATAGCTAATAACTAATGTCCCTGCACCACATAACTTCTTTCTCCATCATTGCTCCCGGGTAGAAGAGCTACCTAGTCTTATGATGAAAATCAGAAAATTAAGAATGAAATGAAGCTGTTGCTCCTGTAATTTCCCTGTTGATTTGGCCTTTCTGATTTGCTATGAAAATGAAGAATGGCCGCTGCTTCAACCACCAATTCCATATCATTCTGACAACTGATTTGGTAGCGTGTTAAACTTTTGGATAACTCAATGGCATTTCAGCTGACATTGTTGAGTGACCATTTTTCCTCCATGCTGTATTTTGTTAATAACAATGTCATGCACACTAAACAGCACAAATACAAGGGAAAACTATTTCAAACACCAGAATATAAATGAGAAGAAACTTTCCACCTGAGAGGAAAACTTTACCGATAAAAGGTTCCGGTGGTCCATACAGATACACTCACTTTTTTTTCCAAACGTGTCAGGTTTGGAAATAAACTACCTCCCACTACAAACATAATTATCATCTATCACATTCCTTATTTACCCTTCCTTTTATGAAATTCACCAAAGAACCTGGGGGCGAATATTAGACACATGGAATACAGGATGTTACTAGGTTTATATGAATAATAATTCCATATTGGAATCCGGTTGACCTTCGAAGCAAGTATGCTCATTGTTCTCTTATATCCTTTTACTTCTTAATCTTTTGCCATGTTTTTGTGAAAGTTACATGGTATAATTGCCCGATAATCTAATAATATTAAGTTTTTTGAAGTTTTTTTGGACATTTATTTAGACTGCAAGGCTCTACATTGTGACAGCGTGCTAACTGCTATATATCAACCTCAAATAGCTGTCAAATGAAGGGGTTTAATATGTTCCAATTCAACCTTCATGACAATACTATCACTAACAGCAATTAAGATTTCAATTTCAACACTTTCCCATCTTAATGCTTGTAAAGAGACTATTGTGTCTATTATTTTCGGTGTTTAGGGACCTTATCTCTCTATTCTTTCTCATAAACCTTATTCTTACAGTCAGATGATGAATGTTGTAATTCATGCGAAGAAGTTAGAGAAGCTTATAAAAAGAGAGGTTGGGCACTGTCTAATGTCGATTTGATAGATCAGGTTAGTTTGCAAAATTCTTATTCAAGGTCTTTCTTTTGTTTGAAGTTATGTTGTATATTGGTTTATTACTTCATGAAGGCAATCTGAGTTCCACCTTGAACAGAAAAAACGGTATAATGTGTCGCAATTTAGTGGGTTTAACAGTTTGTTGATTGTCGTTGGAAGCGAAAAAACAGTTTTCGGAATACAGTGCATATTTTACCAGAAAAAAATGTCGTTCATTTTACTGGTATAGTTTTTATGTGATCCATTTTTTTTATTCATATGACATGTCAATCAAGATTTTTTTTTTGCTTTAAGACTTTCTGTTTTGATTTTAATAGCTATTGTTTCTTGTAACTCCTTGCAAAAGCAAAGTATTCTTGTCTCCTGAAAATTCCTTAAAATTGAGAATTTAATAAATGCTCACAGTAAGAAATAATAGAATCTATTAAGCAACGAAGACATTGAGGAGTTTTTTTTTAATTCACATATTTTACAGCTTCAATCTCTTTGTTTTTTTTAGTGCCAACGAGAAGGTTTTATACAAAATGTAAAAGACGAGGAAGGTGAAGGATGTAATATTGAGGGGTCTGTTGAAGTCAACAAAGTAGCTGGCAGTTTTCATTTTGCAGTTGGGAAAAGCTTTCATCTTCCAAGCTTTCTTATGCAGGATTTTGTTCTTTTTGCAAAGGATTCTCATAATGTAAGACTTCTACTCTACAAAGTTAACTGGTATTTTTTAAATCACATGGTCCTTCCGTTGCAATTTAAATTTTCTTATTGTAATGCCTTTTAGCTATATTGAAATTCCATCTGTTTTATTTAATCTTTCTGCCAAGTCTCACTAAAATAAATTTTTGCATGATAACATTATTATTTTTATGTTTACATTGCAGATAACTCACAAGATCAATAGATTAGCATTTGGAGACTACTTTCCTGGAGTAATAAATCCACTTGATGGGTAATTATTAGTTTCTGTTTTTTAAGCTTCACACATAAATGCTTTGTGGAAAACTGTTTTTTGACCTTAATGTTTTGACTTCCTTTCATTTATATTCTGTCTTGAAGGTTGAGATTTGATGCAAAAGGATACATTTGTGGTGTCAAAGAATAGTCTAAGAAAAAAATTTGGATTACATTCACACCATGTAAAGTGAAATCTCTAGAGACAGGGCTCTCTATATTTTAAATTATGATTTGATAAAATTTCAATTAGGAAGGCAAGAAATTCTTTAGAAGTAGGAAAAAGGTGATTGTTTGGTCTAACAAATTTGCAATGTTCCCCCCATTGGAATAAATGAAAAAGAAACCATGTCTCATTTTTGGGAATGCCGGAATGGTAAGCAGTAGCAAGAGTTTTTGCTTAGTAGTGGAAACAAGAAAAGTGGACTTCTAAACCTATTCATGTCTTAAAAGATTTTCTTAACTTTCTGCTAACATTGTCTGTAAAAGCAATAAATGAATGTATCTGTTCATCCGTGAGAGAAATGAATGAGAGAACTTTAGAATATTAAAATCCAGATCTCAGTGTATTAAAGAGTCAAGTAGGCAACTTCAGTATTTTAAAGGGCTGCTATACCGAAACTTAGAAAGAAACTTTAGTAAATGGAAAGGAAAATTAAAGATCGACAACCAAGTTTTGTTTTGTACTTGGGTTGCATTTTCATCCCAATTAAATGGTTTCATTCATTTTCCGCTCAAGTGTTATTATTCTAACTGTCTCTAGAGAAGATTGCAGACAAAATTATATATAAGAATTAGAATTTTACTAAGATAAAAACTTTATTTCTAACTACATATATTTTCCAGCTCCATTAATATAAAATTATGAATATTCATCATGAGCACTACTTCATTTGCTTTCTCAGGGTCCAGTGGGTCCAGGACAAAGAGAATGGAGCATATCAATATTTTGTTAAGGTTGGTGTTATTCAGGAAGTGACTTTTTCATTTAACACGTGTTTTATTGTGGAGAGTTGTGTTTCATGTAAGGTGAGCTTTTCTGATTTGACAAATTTTTTGGGAGAATCATCCCTTTATTTTAAACTTGCAATCAGGTTTAAACTGGAATTTATAGCTTATTATTTAAGTTTTTCCACATGAACTTGCCACATTGAATATGTAGTAGACTTTTGTATTTTCCGACATCCATCGATTACCACCATGCAGGTTGTCCCGACAATATACACGAATATTCGAGGTCGAAGTGTTTCCTCTAATCAGGTACTGTTAAACCAGTGAAAATGTGGACATAAATATGATTTGTTTTATATTTGTCACTTCAAATCTGCCATCTACAATTTCTGTGCAGTATTCTGTAACGGAGCATTTCAAGAGTTCAGAGACTTCTCAGACTATTCCTGGAGTTTACTTCTACTATGATTTTTCTCCAATAAAGGTTTTTTTTTCATTCGGTTTATCTTTTTGAGAACATGGTTTGATCTTCTTGGTTTTCTAAATTTTTTCGTGGAATCAGCTTTTTTTTCTAAGTTCCTTAAAACTTGGCCTTATTTGGGGTTTATTGTTTTATTCATTTCACAGGTGACCTTCAAAGAAGAACATGTTCCATTTCTACATTTTATGACACATATCAGTGCGATAATTGGCGGTAAGGATTTTATCATCGCTATATCTTATTAATGCCTCTCTTGAACTGCTGCTTCATGCATTCGAAATATGAATAATAATTCTAAGAAAATTCTATCTGATCACTGTGATTAGAACTATTTATCTTCTTATTTCTAGATGTTTTGTTTAGACAGAGTCTCGTGGCCTGTTTCTTTCCATATCTAGGAGTTTAGAAAAAGAAAATGAACAATTCATCTCCTTTTTCCCCGACAGGCATATTCACCGTTGCCCAGATCATTGATTCGTTCGTACATTACAGCCAAAGACGAATTAAGAAGAAGGTGGCAGTCGGGAAATTCGGATGATCGTTGGGACTAATTTTGAAAGCTCAAAGCCGGGGTCTCTTCCCAAAGATTCATCGACTTTCATCACCTGCATCGAGGGTTTGGCTTTCCTTGTTTGCTTTTAGAATCCATATGATTTTTGTTCGAAGATCCCATATTCTCCTTGCATCCATCCTACACATCACTGTAAATTATCAAATTTATTCGGATTTCTTTTACTTTAAAGAGGAAGAATAATAGCTTTCACAAGTAGGCATATTTGATCTTCACTCGCAGTTTGCTTATGTTTATTTTGGCAGATAAAAATAGTTTATTTTCCATTTTATTAATTTTTAGTTTGAAGAATTGTGGAGTTTTATTAGGTTAGTAATTATCTTAAATTACTCTTGACCTGTTAATTGTTAAACAAAAACTGTAAATAATTGATTATTTATTTGAATCATTTGGGCCGGTGTAATCATTTCAAATAGTTGATTTTTAGCATAATTGCACAACTACTCTTAAGGCTTATTTGCAGGCTTAATTTTAATTTTTTTTTTTTTGAAAGAAACTTGCTAGGCTAGAGTTGGTGTGTTTGGTTTGTTAAGTTTGACAGGCTCGACAATACAGATTTTTCAAAGCTCGATTCAGCTGGCTAGACTACTCGATTGCCATCTCTATATCAAACTGCAACTATAATATTGGAAATTCATGCTTTAGTAGACTATGTTTAACAATTATCCAAGTTGACATGGAAAAAAGAAATAATCGAAGCAAAGATTAAAAAGACCTATTTAACATTGTGTCCAAGAACATGTCACAATTATCTAATGGAAATGCATTACATCGACAATGATTATTTATTGTAATTGAAATTAGGGTACTAGCATATAGTGGATGAATTGGATCCCAACTAAATCACAGAGGACGTTGTTTTATTAGAAATATACAGAGAATAGATCACCTCGTTCGTTTTTTTAAACTAAAACCCTAAAATAGTTTGGAATATTCGTTTTAACCTAGATTCTCCTGCTTGATTATTCTTGTACCCAAACTTCACTTTTAAGCTCTTTGGAAATTTCGACTGGTTCTAAGAATTTCATGGAGTTTTTATGAAAATCAAGCCTAAATCCTATGCGAGAAAACTACTTAAACGACCATTTAATGCGTTAAACACCACGACAAGATTTGGTTCTTCCTGAAACCACTATCTTGATTATCAAATATTTTCAGTGTTCTAGTGCTACTAATTTGAGCAATGACCTAAAAAGAAGATTAGAGAATGACACCGTTGTTTAATGAAGTCATTCATCCCTTTTAGCCAAGTGGATTGCTCACTATCTCTACCGTGTTACCTTTCGCCACCGCCTCCATTTACCACCATACCTACTTTCATCCTCTCTCTCTATAAATAATCCAAGGGCGTGTGTCCACCACAAGCAAGAAGCAAAGAACCAACCATTTCTTCGATTCTTCCTTCCCTTTGATTATCTTCAACACACTTGACATTAATATCATGGCTGGCACTGGCAGTGGAGACAAATCAACTCCAGGCAATCACGTTACAATAACTCAAATGCATGCAGACGACCCTGAGACAGGCCACGCACGACCTACCCAGGACGGCCAGATTGACTATTCGAGACGAGCGCAGTGGCTCCGAGCAGCTGTTCTAGGAGCCAACGATGGGCTTCTCTCTGTATCGTCCCTAATGATGGGCGTGGGAGGAGTTAAGAAAGATGCAAAAGCCATGTTTCTTGCAGGGTTTGCAGGCTTAGTAGCAGGAGCTTGTAGCATGGCAATAGGAGAATTTGTTTCCGTTTATACACAGTACGACGTAGAAAAAGCTCAAATGAAAAGAGAGAAGAAAAAGGGGAGAGAAATAAGCTCAAACGGAGACGACGGAGAGGAGAACGAGAAGCTTCCCAGCCCAGTTCAAGCCGCCGTGGCCTCCGCCCTGGCATTTTCCGTCGGAGCCATGGTGCCTTTAGTGGGTGCATCGTTCATAGCCGAGCACAGGGTGAGGCTAGCGGTGATGGGCGTGGTGGTTTGTGTGGCATTGGCGGTGTTTGGAGCCATCGGAGCAGTGCTCGGAAAGACGCCGGTGGGGAGGTCTTGCTTTAGGGTGGTGATCGGTGGAGTTATGGCCATGGCCGTCACGTTTGGACTCACCAAATTGGCTGCATCAACTGGGCTTCAACTTTGAATTTGGACCCACGTTTCTTAATCTTTTCTCCTCGACTAACCTTTAACATTGCTTTCAGACCTTGTCCAAGCCCTTGTCTGTCTGTTCATGTCGTTTCTGTTGTTGTTTTTGGAGAGATTCAAGTGGAGTCTCCCAGCATGCATAATGCATTACATTATCCAATGAAATGGGTTTCCATTTGAACAAAAAGTACACTTTGTACCCTTTTTGCACGTGTCTTCCAATGCTCGAAAACCGAACATTATGTGTATGTATACATTTGTACACACCGTGGAAGAGCAAAAATCCAGTAATATAACATGCATATCCTAGAAGAATGTCACGTACGTGGGCATTATACATGTTCTATGGAATATGTTACATAAATGTTACCGAACAAAGAACTTCACAAATGTTGTTATATAAAAACGGACATCCTGTTTGCAACACGATCATCCTTAGTTCAGGGCATCCTTAGTCATTGCATAAAAATCAACTCAGCCAAAAGGAAAAATGAATAGTGAATACTAAGATTACAAAACAGGTACAAAACGAAACATGTTTCTCGAGAAAGTAAATGTACCAGTCGAGCTTTTAAAAAGCTGAAGAAACATTAAGAAGATTAAAGACTCACAGAGAAAGCTTCATTGGTTTGAAGGAGTGGTGAATTTTAAGCAGTAGATATATATTATTGGAAGCAGTTTCCTCTGAACATGTATCAGTTGAGGCTTGCATTGTCCCCAGAGAACATGTCTCGAACTAAGTCCCACTAATTCGCTCGAACCACGAGCTCACCTCAAACGAACAGAGCCACAATCTCCATGTGATTTTGAAATAGTATATCCAGTTGAACAAGGCAAGAACAATAATCGTCCCCAATATGAGAGCAAAATTGAATGGATAGCCAGATCAAAAACTCCTATCATTTATCGGAAAGCCATTGCCAAAAATGACTTGTACCACAAAAAGACTCGGCATAAACAAAGATCCAACCAAAAAGAGGTGAACTAGGTATCCAACAAGAACAAAACTAGCCGCACATGCTGCCAAAAGGTTCACAACATTACTAGAGCACAAACATCAATCGACGAAACAAACATTAGAGGAAAAAAGTTACCTGTTGACGTTAGTAAGCGGTATAAGAAGGCAACAGAATCGCTTTTTCATTTTTTAAGCACCTTGTGATTCTGAAGAGGTAAGAAATACAAGAACTAGCCAGCGGTGAATTTCAACAAATTCTCTTGAGCCCATAAATCCATCCGATGGTGCATCAAGCATGAGAGTTTTCTATGTAGAAGATTAGCAACGAATCGGCAGCATATTATGAAATTCATAGACCATTTAGATCACAGCCCAATGTACATAATTTGCATGCAATTATACTTCAAATCCGAGCAGAACACCGAACAAGAACTTAGGAACATAATCAGTTGAATATTTGTGCAGATTCCACACTTCTAAAGACAAAACAAAAGAGAAACATCCTGTAAAATTAAAGTTCCAACACTCCACAGAAGGTGACAGCAATACTTCCACGATCTCAACTGCATCAGAATATGGGATAACAGATCAGATTAAGATAAACCACAGAGAAGGGGACTCTGAAGATAGGTTCCGTACCATACCTCAATTAGAATTCTTCACTCTCTCAAGAACGATAGCCTCCTGTTCCTCTTCTTTCATAAGGTCCAGAACGATCACGATTGTATCTGTCACCCCCCGAGCTTCCACGATCTCCACCATCCCTATTGCGGCCACCAAATCGATCTCCGTTTCGATCTGGACCGTATCGACCACCACCCCCACTACTAGGATATTTTTCCTCTCTGCCACCATACCTACCTCTTCCTCCATCACTAGGACATTCTCGAGCAAAATGTCCAGGTTTACCGCACTTAAAACACTCTCCACCATTGGATCCTCGTCCACCTCCGTAGTCACGGTCTCTATCTCGATCACGCCCTCGATCACGAGACCGATCACCATCATGTTCTCGGCCTGACCCTTGTGCCTTATCAACTGTAATATTTCTTCCATCTAAATCAACTCCATTCATTTCATCAATGGCCTCTTCCATGGCTTTTTTATCATCAAAAGTAACAAATCCAAATCCACGAGATCGCCCAGAGAACTTGTCAACAACCACCTGTGTAATGGTTTACCAAAAAGATATAAACACTTTAGATCTCACCATAAACAAAAAAAAATCATTTTTACAACAGAGTTTTGAATATTGCCAAAAACAAGGGAAAATGCCACAACAAAAGTTAACTAAATAAAATTACAGTCCTTGCCCTAGTTTTTTAATTCCAAAGTAAAATTAAATATAAAATCAATATTATTATGACACGATGACGCATGGTCGACTTAAATTATTTTTTCTTATAACCTTTCTTCACCACTTTCCCCACCATTTCTCTTTATATTTTAAAACAATCATTACTGTGTATAAAATCCCCTACTTCAACTCCAATTAGACCATCAAGCCTTGTATTAAAGCAATTATCACCACTAAGAAAGGAAAGCCTACTAAAAAATAAAGGGCAACAAATCTTTCAATAAGATTTCAAAGGCAAGAATAAAGCTGTGGGATGCAAGAATGAATGCATTCCATCGATGCTTTCTAGTTTTTTAATTGTCCTAATAATTGCTTAAGTAATTAAAAAGGATACATGGTCATTATAGTCATCCGTAAGTAAAACGCAGCATGCAAAACAAGCTAGTATAATATATAAAATAATTTATTAAATGTAAATCAAATATCAAATAAGGTTATTGCATAGAAAAAAGGTACCAGCTAAAACAAAGAAAGATCTAAGATGACGGAATATAATGGCAACAACACTAGGATAGAGCAGTTTCATGAACAAAACACAAAAGTTACCCTAGCTTCAAGAAGATGGCCAAACTTTTGAAAGGCCTCTTTCAGGCCTCGATCAGAAGTTGCCCAGGCAAGACCACCAATGAAACATCGATACTCCACTTCTTCGGCCATAACTTGAACTGTGTTACATAAAGTCCCAAAATTTGAAGAAGCTAAATATACACAACCTTAAATTGCAGAGTTCATATTTGAAAGGTGATAACACACATGCCAAACACAGTAAGAACTCACGTGCATACACATCTAACTCCAGTGAGATGACCAAGGTGGTAGTATATACCGGCAACTCATAAAGCAACTTCTCAGAAAATATATCACAACTTCAAAACAACCATTAACTAAATAGCCTCACAAATATTATGACCAAGACAATTTTCAAACTAAAGCTTTATTATGACCTATGGACCACTTTGCCCACCAATATATTTTATGAAGGCTTCTTTTTATGTCCATCACGTCATGAAAATTTCCAAATTTATACGAGCACTGCAATCAGAATGCTAAACCTTTTCCTTTAAAAAGTCATTGGCGTAGTTTTTTTCAGGAGGAAAAATGTAAATATATAAACGGTTAGGCATAGCGAATGAAGGAAAGGTGAAGCATGTAATTTTGACATTATCGACATATATTAGTCTGCTTCACTTCATTCGAATTTAACAGAACATTATTGGAGAAAATCATTGGGTTAAAAAAGAATAGTAAAGTGAGAACAAGAAAAAAGGAGAACACTGGAGAAATTTTTGTTGCGCCTTTGCTCTTTTCTACTCCTCTTTTGAGTACGTTTGTCCTACTAAAGTTCCTCTTTTGAGTACGTTTGTCATACCAAAGTTCATTCACTTATTTTCTCAACCATTACGTCTTATGAATCCCTAATTTAAACATTATTTTCCTTTGATTTAATTAAGTTGGCACTTGTATTTAGTTGCTTCTACAATTCTCGAATAAAAGGTTCAAATGACCCGAGCAACGCAACTAGATGTGCAGAAAGAGAACGAGAACTTTCACATCTCCAGCCAAAAACAGATTGACGACCTCAAATTTTGAGATCAGGAACTAAAGAGGTAGCATACGAAGTATATTGGGAATAATAACAACTGAACTAAGATATCTCAAAACAATCAAGAGCAGAAACTCAAAATACTCGAATACTACAGAAATTAAGAAAAGTCGTGAACTAAATATCCAATGAAATCATACAAACACGACGAAAAGAAAGATAGACAAGAGGAAATTACCGGCAGAAAGGAGAGGGGAAGGAAGGAAAGAGGTTAGGGCACGGTGGAGTCCCAGACGAAGGGCGGCGATGCAGAAAGCGCGCCGAACGGATGCAAATTCAGGGCAATGTGCGAATTTGGGCCAAAGATACGTTCTGTTTAAAAGGCCCATTTTGTTCTTTTTTGCGCACTTTCTGAAAATAAGAATTTTAAAATATTTTTGGAATTTGGTTCCATTGGGAAAGCATGTTTTCATCGAAGCTAATAAACAGCTGCGGATACTTTGGAGTAAACTTACATTGTAAGCTGCAAATCAGCGATAAGATCACTTTTTGGTCCACTCCAATTTCATATATGAAAAACAAATGCAATTAATCTTTGACTGGGGGTTGATTCTATATTTAAAAATAATAAAATACTAACGTAAATTTTTTATATTTTACCAAATGAGTTAAAAGCAAACTGTTACCATCAACATGAAGAAAACAAGCGGTTCCAAATTAATTCATAAATGTTGCAACAAAAAACAAATCCATAAACAACGAGATATCCAAAAAGCATCACTAACCATAGCCATGTCTTGAGAAAAACTACAAGTTATTCAAGCAAATAACTCCGATTTCAATCGACAAGATAAATAATTGACTGCAAATTGGATTATCCATCCAACTCCGATAATTATGGACATTTGAACTTCCTCTGCAACGTTAAAATCATGTTGTATCTATTTTCAGAAGATTCAAAATTGGACATCTCGCAACAATCTTACCAATTGTAGCTGGTAATAACTAAAAAGGAATAAGATTACTCATCTGTCTATATCAAGTAGATTTTGAGGCCACATTTATGCACTAAATTTCTTAGACGATGCTTTGTCCAAACGATCGAACACAGGCAAAAAAAAAAAAAGCAGAGTTAATGAAGTCCAAGGCGACATATAGGGTTTCTTTTGATCAGACCAAGATCCACCTGCAAAAGTAAAGACTATGTAAGTTGCTCTCAAGTTTTTTGAAAAGACAAAAACTCAATTACTAACCTTGTGGCCAAATAAGTCGCGGATGTTATCAATTCCATAGAGTATCATTGTAGGTCTGAAAAGAATATAAAAACCATAAATATTATAAAGGTAATGATAAATTTATCTTTTTAATATATTTTTTTATTGTACATGTTAATATGTTAAGTTGTCATTAATCTAGTTTAAGTATATTTAATGTATTAAAATTAAAATAATTATTTATAATATTTTTGCATGAATCACAAGTCAATATGTCAGCGTGTACAGTAAGAATGTACGCTACGAAGGTAAATCTTAGTATCACTCATATTATAATACCACAAAAGGGGATAGTATTAGTAAAAAGAAAGTGTCTCGCCTTTCAAGGGATAGACCCCATGCAATTACACGAACATCTTCAGGGAGTCCCATAGGTAGTAACATTTCCGGTCTAAACATTCCTGAATTTCCGACTTCCACCCACTTCTTAAACCCTTCATGATAACTGACAGAAGTACAACACTTCAAACTTTTTCAAAAGGAAACGTTGAATTATTAAAAAAGAAAATATCCTCGTTTTATTTCATCACCTGAAAATTTCCATGCTAGGTTCAGTATATGGATTATACGCAGGCTTGAAGCGTAGCTTCGACATACCTAAAATAATTTGCAAAAAAAAATTCTGATCTCAATTTACAGAATTATCTTTTAAAACTTCATTGCAATTTCATTATGATTTTATCTGTTACCCAAGCGAGAAAAGAAGTCATTCAAGACTCCTATCAAGTCACCAAGAGTAAGTCCTCGATCACACACTAGTCCTGAAATCAGAGAAATTTAGATATGCATCTGTTTAGCAAAAACACTATTTTATTAAAGGAACTTCTAAGCTGGGACAATATACTCTATTTCCAAGAAAATATTGAGGGCTAAAATCTGTACCTTCTATTTGATGAAACTCTGCAAGATGAGTTCGATCAACAGCTTCATTTCTAAAAACCCGATCTATGGAGAAATATTTTTTTGGCATGAATGGTTTCTGCACAACATATCCAGCACCAAATAAACCCATCATCAACATTGATTACTTAGTTATAGTCCATATCTGATGACTACAATAAAAAAATCAACGCCCATGACAGAGAATCAAATAATGCCTGTGCTAATAAATACAGCATCCTAGAAGAAACAGCAGTGGTGTGAGTACGCAGAAGGTTCTTGTTTGCTTCCTCTCTTTTCCAATCATATCCATAACTGTAATAGAGAAAAAAAAAACTTATTAACTGGCAATCCTTGTCGTTTTATTTCTTTGGAAATCATTATTGTACCCTCTCGATCCATAACCACCAGACTCATGAACATGCTTCACCCGCTCAACATAATCTTCGGGCAATTCCTTTGTACTAGAAGGAGCTGTAAAGTAACACCGAATTGTAGTTGGAAAGTATATATAGATATAATGAAAGTAATTTTGAAAAAAAAAACAAATATAATAACATAGCACCAGATGAAAAAGACTACAATGTCAAATGAAAACTATTTAAGAAAAAATAACCAAAAATGTAAGAGAGTAAACAACATATAAACAGACATACCTTGAAGGAAGAATGTATCATGTGCATCTCGAGCGGGGTGCTGTTGTGGCTGAAACAAGGCATCGAAGTTCCAGAAGCTGAGAGAAAAGCAATTAGAATTTTTTATGGATTCACCAATGGTAATCAACTCAAGGGTAAACACAACACTATTAATATTTGCAAATCAACCACATCAATTCAAATTGACTAGCACAGGTGCATAGCAGCAAACCATAGAACATTCAGACAATAAGTATATGATTCTCATTCTAAATCTTGTTTTATATACACGTGCAGTAAGGTAAAAAGGGAGAGGAAAGGCTTTTCCCACAAATATGCCATTCCTGGTCCCATCGTCAAGAACCTTTTAGTTTTTTAATTTAGAGATGCACTACAAGATTTAATTTTAACAATTTCTTCATCCTATAAACTTCGAACATTTTTATGTACATCTAGATGTTTAGTGTTAATGGAGCATAAACATAAAACTACTAGAGAAACAAAAATCAGAATGTTACCTGCTTTCTACAAAATTGTTCGTTGGCATCTCCTCAAACCTGAAGTCAGATAAAATAATTACCGAAGGGTGTCAAACTGGGAAAAAGATCTTCAATGAAAATTTAAGTTTAGCAAATGATTAAATCTAACCCCATCTGACGAAAAATATCTTTGAACTGTTGTCGAACCTGAGAAAATGAGAGAACATTAAAATCGGAAACTTCATGAATATAATGATGTGTTTATGCAAATCTGTACACATAATAACTCTTTCATATGGGAGTGCAACTAGGTAGATAGGAGACACTACCTGCTTCAGGCCTCAAATACTCTAATAATAAATATAAACTTGGTGAAACTAAGTATAAATCATTATTAGCAATTTTAGCCATGCCAGAACATTCTCATTTTTCAAACTTTTACTCAGGATTGATTATGGATTGGTGGATATCAAGATCAACCAACGAGAAGTCAATTAGTAGAATTGCAAATATTTCCCAGAACTTAGGAACCAACTACCAAGACAAACTTGCAACTGCCTATGAGTTGATTGATCAACACAAAACTGGTACATTGTAATAAGAAAAATGGAAAATTGAAAGCCACAGTCCGATGTAATATCACCCTGGAGAAAACAAATAAATAGATAGTAATTCATCAATATTCATAACCATAATCGTATCTCTTACTGCCTCCTTTCTATCAATAATAATCAATTCTAATAACAATTGTTAAAATACTCCCTTACGTTCCCTTCTTAACGTT
The DNA here is from genome assembly GCA_003255005.1 of Begonia fuchsioides. Classification (NCBI taxonomy): domain Eukaryota; kingdom Viridiplantae; phylum Streptophyta; class Magnoliopsida; order Cucurbitales; family Begoniaceae; genus Begonia; species Begonia fuchsioides. The sequence continues at coordinate 1,124,593 of QAOC01009333.1, forward strand.
GTGTCCAATCCAGTCAAGAAGGGACCAACGGGTCCTATCATTCTCTTCCTTATGATTCTCTGCTATTTAGGGATTAAGAGGGGTCCTATCATTCTCTTAATTTTTTTTTGACAGATCAAAAGAGAGTTCTGAAAAGAAAGGTTAGGAGCATGACAATATAAACGGGAAATAATAGATTTCAAGAAAAGTCCACATCAAATAATCAAAATAATACATCTTCTTCACAAAAAACAATGAAACTGCTGCATTCAATTAACACAAACTAAATTTACCTTGAGCAGAGGATGAAGATGACCACCTTCAGTTGGCTGACCTTTAGCACTGAAGTTATATTCTTTGAACTCTAATTCTTTCCAATCACCCCTAGAGAATACAAAGTCACACTAGTTTTAGCATTTAAGTTGTAAATCAATAGATTAATATTTCAACAATACTTATAAAGCACTAGAAAATAGATTGGAGCAACAACTATATACAATGATTTATTAAAACAGCGTATAAACATAATATAAGCTCATTTGGAATATTATTAAATATATATTACTAAATAAAATCATTCCGTTCACAACACAAAATCTACAACAACAAAAAAAAAATCCTATACTTCAAGTTTTTTCAGCAGGAAACAAAATTGTCTCAGGTTTGTAATCTATCCAAATAAGGGGTTTTTAGAACTATTCGCTAAAATATCTCAAAGCAACCAATTCCTTCATCGAAATTATATCATATTGCTCTGTTTTGGAAACTAGAATTCTATTTCAGATAAATTCATTCTCTACTAATGATTGAAAACGTTACTGAACCTTCAACCTCCTCTCAAAGAAACTACAGTAATTAGCCTCAATGTACTTGGCACTATATACTCACAAAATTTAGAAAAAGCACGGCGGAAATATATTACAACATCAGGATATTATATAATGGGGAATATGTTACAGGATTAGTTGCCTGCATCAGTCACATATGACGTCAATTGTGTCAGCTCTCTTGGAATAATGTCAGAAAAATAAAAAATAAATTTCACATAACTAATACTCAGTTGATTTTTGAGGTTGTCTCATCTCCATACATTTTGGCAATTTATTCAAAACATAGTGAGTTAAAGGAAACGATACTATGATAGAAAAAAGAGTCTTTGATATTAATACAACAACCAAAGTATTTTCAACCAAATGAAATACCCTAGCAAATTATCTCAACCAAAGTATTTTCAACCAAATGAAATACCTTAGCAAATTATCTCGAGTCAAATCCGTTGCAGGTTTTTTTCTTCTGGGAGCATAGTTAGGTCCCTTCTTCACTTTATATCCCTTCCACGTTCTAAACAGAGCAACACAACTTTTTAAGATGATAATTGGAAAGATGGCATCAATTAATATGCAACAATAAAACTAAAAGCATTAAACTAAGACAGTTGGATTGACAAATATAAGGAAAAAATAGATATTAAGAAATAAACCGTGATCTCATATATCATTTAACAAAATCCATTAACAAAGAGATACCATCTGATCATTTCCAAAAACAAAATCATTAGCATAGAGAATATTAAACATCAAACACGCAAGGAAAATAAGACGAGATAATTACTGAGAAATAATGAGCTTTCTTGCTTTAAGAGCCCTAATATCATCTTCATCAATGTCCTGGAAGCATAAATAACAGACTCATTAGCTGCTCTCCAAGAAACAGCAAAAAACGGCAATACACTCACAGTATCAATAAACAAGTTAATTTGACCTAATAACCCATACAAACAGATAGAATTACCTTTGCTAAGGTCAGTAAGAGAGCTCCTTAGTACATTGTATTTATCAATTTACGGACATGCATCCTTACAAACAGATAAAATTATCTTTATACTGCCAAATACAAAACCTACATTTCTGTAGAAGTGAAAGAAATGCTACTAGGCCAATTCTAGAAAAGGAAGTGACATGCATGTCACGTGACCCCATAGAAACTTAACCATAATCAAGAGATAATCATGTCAGCAAACATCAATTGCCTTCAGAAGAAAAAATATTTCAATTTTCAAGGTCAGCTAACAATAAATATAAATTTCAGCTCACATCATCTTAAAACCCTAAGCACATATTAAGTTAAAAAAAACTGCAGCTCTTATGTTCTTGGACTTGACTGACCATAATTAGTGGAAGAAAAAATTCAAGTTCCATCATAAAATCTTTAAGTTGTGAGACCTGCTCATACAAGTACTACAATAATTCTTACAGCAAACTTTTATTCCAAACCAAAGAAACAACATACAATATTTATTACTCAAAAAGAAAAATCCTTAAAGATTCACTAATCAAAGCTTTTCTGCTTCCAAGGTACATATATTTCATGATATAACAAAAAGAACCTATTTAGAATAAAAAGCTACATTCATGAACAAAATCAACTTTTGAATGAAAAGGCCAACTTGATCGTTATTGTAAAAGTAAAAAAGCTAAATGAAGCTGAAAGGAAAAAGGAACTCGAATATGCAATACTTAAAAATGTCTATAATGAGCATCAACATTAATAACATGCCAATAAAGATCCAAATTCTAAAAGGTGTCGACAATAAGGGCATCACAAATCTTGAAAAACTATTCACCTCTCCATCTTTTATATGCAGAAGTAGATTTTTCACCTTGTCTTCAACGTGTTGAACCTAAAGTTGACAATTCAAAGAAATATATGGCCATATATGAGTCAAAACTCAAGAAAAATGAGTACAAAAAAGCACCAGTAGACAGTTTGGTTACACTCAACATCATTAGCACTAGCCGAAAAAAGAAAGTTTACACAATGCCAATGTACAACAACTTCGATACACATAATATTTTACTTCCAAATATACTAGACATCATTTGACACTTCCTAATCTTCTAAGCGTTATATAGGCTAACAAGTAAAATGCTCACCTTCCTGGATACTAATTGCTTTCCCATGTCTACCCATTTGTTCTTTGCGGCTTGGGCACAACCAATTTTGAAAATAGATTGGCTTAAATTTCTCTGCAGACCACAATGTGAATCAAAGTAAAGGGATGTGTCCCAACACCATAAAAGGAATATTGTAATGAAAAATAAAACAATACTATTTCCACAACAGTATAATACACAACCCACCCACCCCCCACCCCCAGCATGAGCAGTAAGCACCTGCAAATATTCTCTCGAAATGCCTTCTGGTGGTATAGCCAAGAATAACTGAACTTCAGGTGACCCTGTGGCAGCATAAGTTGCTCCCTCGTCAGTGAGAACCCATGTCTCCTTCTTAATATCCTGACAGTTTTTCAAGTAACCAAATGTAAGCGTTCTGAAAATTTCAGTCATGATCCTGGTACATTATCAACTGTCCTGAGCAAATAAACCATACAAATATGTAACAAAAATAAAATTTGCAGCAAGGAAAGTACTTAACCACCTAGCGGGAAAAATCAATACTTGAAAACAACAAAAATTTTCATCTGATATTCCTTATACATCTAATAGAATTCGTGAAATGCTACTCCAAAGATAATGCTTAACGTCTCCCATCAACATCGGCGCCCCAGCACACGGTTTTCGTACACACAATTGTAGCATATAGAACCAAAAAAAGTTCCCAATTAAAGTTAAAGCCTCTATTTGAAAAATTATTCTTCCTTTGATGGAGTCAAAGAATAATCCAACAGTCTTTTACTTGAAGCCCAGAAAATCCCACAAGCAAACAAACAAAGAAAAAATCTTTACAAAAAAACAGCCAAAATAAAAAAAGCTAGTGCATTAGTCACACCTCAGCGTCAACATATCTGAAGCCATGAAGACTTTTGATTACATTAACGACCTCATTGTGATCCAACCCAAAGTCGTGGGCAAATAGTCCAGAATCTAATATTTCGGGATTCTTTTTCAGATAGCTAAGAATTGCTTCCTCAGCCATAACCAAATCTCCAAGGCAACCCGACTGTACAAAGATCCAAACATAAATTAGATGAGAAAATATTAATACGGAAGTAAAATGACAAATTATCAACAAAATCAAGAGATAAGCATGTAGGTTGAAAATAGTTTCACCAGTTATATGTTTTTAGCATGCCCCTCTTATCATGATAAATTTTCAACAATCTCATACGCTAAAGCTCACAAGTTGAAAATAACTTCATCATTCATATATTCCTACAAGAACTACGAAAGAAAACGATTTTTATGAGAGAGGCGACGGAACGGGGATCCTGGACGGCGTGTAGTAAAAAGTCGAGAGACTCAGAAGCTTATAAATAACTTTGAATTAGAAATATAAATCACATTCACCATCTATGCCCAATTCACCAACATTCAATTATAAATCAGTCCATCGAACATAAATACACAGGACATTCAACTATTTAGACATGCGACCCACAGCAAAATAAAAGAAAACGGATATCGATAAATGCACAGTATCTTTTGGCTTGGAGGCCCACTGAACCCTGTACTTCCCCCACACCAATGGCTGTGCCAATTAAAGGCAAAGAGGAGATAGGAGAGGGATCGATGGGGAAAAAACCAGATAATTGAGAAAACAAAATGGGGATTCAGAGAGAGAGAGGAAGAGGACCGTGAAGCAGAGGAACGGCAGCGAGCGGAGAAATTCAATTCCACCTTCAAATTTTCCTCCTTCGCGAATTAAGAAGGCAGGGGAGGGGTGGGTATTAAATAAATCAATTATAAAAAAAATTAATAATAATCATAATCATAAATTATCGTAATTTTGCAAAATTTGTACATACCATGGATGGAATCGCTATTGTTTGACCATGCAGATCAATTTAGTTCATAATCATAAACTGGTCTGTGTAAACTAAAATAGAATGCAGCAGCGCAGAAGAAAGAAGCATATTATTGTGGTTCATGACATACAAACAAGTCTCAACTGGTCTTGTTATCGTAAAATGTTCCCATGTTGTAGGTCGCAAATTGCGAGAGAATGAGAGAATTGTCTGTTCTTTGATGGATAGGCTCATGAATAGAGATTGATCCCCCAGAACCTTGCAGGCTGATTCGTCCGATAATTCCGATCCATGGTTTTGATATAATCCATCTCTTCTTTTGTGAGCTCGTAGTCAAAAACTTTGAAATTCTCTTCCAATCGTTCGATTTTCGACGATTTTGGAATGACAACTGTATTCCTCTGAATGCCCCATCGTAGAGCAATCTGTGCGGGGGTCCGTTTGTATTTCTCAGCAATGGCCTGCAAGAGAAAATGAGAAGCCATAGCCATGTATTGATCCTAAAAAATGTCACATTTTCGATACTCTTTGCTTATGAAATTATTTATTTTTAGCGTGATTTATCAATTTTAAGGATATTTCATGCTGCAACGATCTTGTATTCCAAATATAACTAGTTTTTTAATGTGTTTTGGCATAAAATAAGATTTGATTATAATTTTCTACATTTTTGCAAATTATTTAAATGAATTAAAGTGGTTGGCCACCATGCAATGTTAGATCCGAATATACTCGAGAAGAAGATTAAAAAATCATCTTACCTTGAGAACTTGATCATCCAAACAAGAGACCGAACCAAACCATTCCGTGTTTGCAGCAGCACCCCCCAAGGGAGTGTGGGCAGTGACACAGATTCCATGTTTCTGACAAAATTTGACGAGACATTCACGTTGAAAGTATGGGTGTGTTTCGATTTGGTTCACGGCAGGCTTCACTTTCGCATAAGCTAAACAATCTCTCGTCAAAAAAATATCATAATTGCTGCAAATAATGCTCCTTTCAGAGATAATTCAAAATCGACAAAGAATATTGAACATTCTAATTCCCAATAAAAAAACATAAACGTAGTGTTGAGCTTTAAACTTAATAAATAAAAGTAATAAAAACTCGTCAATATTTTATGATAGATTTCAATTGACTCTTGGAAGGGCAAACAATCACCAATTTAATATGTGATCTATGAATTTTTATGTCTCATATGTCTAGTTTCTATTGATCTAAGTTTCATGTCATTTTGAACACTGTAGAAGAAGTTATGATCATTTTAATAACGAAAGGTCAAAAAATTATCATGAGAGTTTTTAGAAATAAATAGTCTTACAGTTACTATTTGATTTAATTTCGTTTTCAATGTTATTTATGTCACTTTGTATTATAAATAGTGGCTGAATGAAATAAAAAGAAGATTAGAGTTCACAAGTTATTCTCTCTTGTATATTTTTGTTCTTCTCCTCTCTAAAAACTTAGTTTTTCCGAATTCCAATTTATTTCATGTAGATATGGTTTGACAGTCTAGAATTTCAAACCACATAATCGATGATATATGGTCGATGAAAGCTCGAAGATCAAAGATTAGAAAGCCAAACACCCGGTCATGCAGCAATTAATTCATGGCTAAATAAAAAGAAAGAGATTAAAACTAGTATAATATCACTTGACCTCACACCAATGCTGCGGACTAAACCCTTGGAAACAAGATCCTCCATAGCACGCCATGTGGTTTCTAAGGTAATTGTCGTGTCTATGTCCAGCACTCCATCGTCTCCCAAGGCACTGGCAGTAGTTCCTACACCTGCTTGTGTGTAGTCATTAAAGTCCAGTGAAAAGCTAAAATAAAAACGCTTCTATGAACACTAAAAATAGGCTTAACTCTTATGGAATCGAGGGAAAAAGCTAGTACTGGTTATCCAAATGAAGATAGAATTGCAGACCTGTATGCCTTGTCGCAACAGGAAAGTGAATAAGATATAAATCCAGATATTGCAATTGAAGCTTCTTCAAACTGTCATTGCAAGCCTCAAAAACATGTCCATGGTCTGAATTCCAAAGCTGCAGAGACGGTAAAAATTTTGGTTTTCAAATGCGCGAAAATTATGAATAGCAACACTTGTATTCAACCAAGAAATGAGAAATGAGAATAAAATGGAAAAAGAAACTAGCCTTGGTCGTGATGAAGAGATCTTCACGCTTGACAAGCCCAGTCCTGAATGCCTCTGAAAGTGCTTCCCCAACTTCAGTTTCATTCTGATAATCAGCTGCAAGCAACAATATTACCACACCATAAGCAAGGGGAAATGGGTCTAGTGAGCCTCTTATTCATAAGGAAAAACCAGAGGAATGAAGATAGAACATGCTTTTGGAGAGACCTGTATTCACACACCATAAGCAAGGGGAAATGGTCCGAAGAACAATATTACCCGATCTTGTCTAAATTAGCCACAGCAGCTCAATGTTTGGGCGAGTAATTACGAAATTGTTTTCGTCTATCAAGCGATTGAAAAGAGTACGAAAGCTTTGGCAGTTCTTGCATTACTAATTTCTACAATTTTATGATCAAAACACTAGTTCATTGAGATGTAAACTGGCTAAGAACTGAAAAAATCTACCTGACCCATAAGTCCTTCGCGCAGATATTATACAAAACGAAACCAGATCTTGCTACCATGAGCAACTATGGAATCAAGAAAACCAGCGAAAGGTGGGAAAAATAACAAAATCATATGAAATCGAAGATACCAGCGCAATCAAAATGGCGGTAACCGATCTTGATGGCGTTGAGGATGAGATCTCTAATGTCTTTTCCCTCCATACGCCAAACCCCTAGACCAACGATGGGCATCTTGAAGCCACTGTTGAGGGTAATCGCCATTTGTTTCTCACCTCAGACACCAGAAAGCTTCCAACCTCAACAAATACTTCAAGTGTCGGTTACGTTACTGTCACTGAAGCTCATGATTATCCATGGAGAAAGGATTCCATCTAGTGGTGGGCCGAACCTCTGCCGGCTTAATTGGTTCGATTTTCAGCGATTTTGTGGCATGCGGGTCCGTGACGCCATTTTTTGTTTTGAAAGTTAGATTTTGCTGAAGTCTTCAAGATCTTAGAGTAAATAACTTCTATCTAATAACATAAATTGGAACCGTCTGTAGAAATTGTTTCGTTTTGCTGTAAATAAACTACCATTTTGGATACATGATCTCTGAGATTAGAGACAGGTAAAGAACAAAAATGATGATATATACATCGAGAAAGGGCATGTTTCAACCCCCAAGCGTTTCCGTTAGCATAAAACATATTGCCATAACTATAAGCATCATTCTCATACAACTAGTTTTTTTTATTTTTGAGTGAAATTCCTGCCATTTTCAGCTGATAGAGCCAGCAACCAAGCTCGGAGATTTGCCTGGGCTCAGCATCCGAAGTCGTACCGCACGAGTCCTTGCAGCTCGGGACCATTGAACCTATTGTTGTCAAAGCTGAACACAAGCAATCAACAATTGTAAGACATGACTTGATTTCGATAATCAGATTCAAACAAGTTAGAAGTCCATAATTGCAGCATATTTGAATCCACAAACTCAGTAAAAGAAACCATTTAACACTAAATTCAGTCTCTTATCCATTTAATTCTCAATCCAAAACCATAATCAATTGGTAAATTAATGTCACCTTTCCATAGGAAAAGTCGCAAAAGGACCACTGGTCGGTATTGTTCCGCAGAGATCATTACTAGAAACATCTCTGCAAAACCCAAGTTCAAATAACAAACAACAGAGCAATCGTAAAGAACAATTTTTAAATTGATTAAACTTTGGTTCTAACTTACAAAATTTTGAGGTTAGAAAGTGAAGTGAGTCCCCTCGGAATAGGCCCGGACAGCTTGTTGTTGTTCAGCCGTCTATATTGTAACGATAATAGTCAGAAACGCATCGAATATTTCAAATTTGAAGAGATTTTTAAGGTCTTTACTTACAAGAATCTAAGAGATTTCAGCTCAGAAAAGGATTTTGGAATGTTTCCTTCGAATTTGTTGTCGTACAAATCCATGCTTATAAGGCTTTTAAGCTTGCCTAATTCTTGTGGTATTGCTCCTCGTATATCGTTCTTATAAAGCTCACTGCAGCATCCAATAAAAAAATTGGAAGTAGAAGCCCATCAGCCAATAAAAAAAACTAATCTCATCTCAAAGCACATTAAAACCCGAGATCTGTACCAAGAGAATCCACAAAACCGTAACGTTTTTTATGATTCTTCTTTTCATAACTGTGATCTTGTAAATAAGTCAAGGATCAAAGGATATTAAAATCCTGCCAAAGTTGGCTTCATACCATTGTTTTCCTAAGAAACACGATCCTAATTTCTAAGCTTCAAAACAATTCAAACCGCAGCTGCTATTTCTTTCTAAGGATGCAAACATGCTAAGAAAGAACGAAAACGCAGCATAAAAAACAAGACAGATCGAAGAGAGTAAGAGCCGAACAGATATTGCAGATGCTTTAACTCCCCAAGCTCCGGGCCCAAAGTTCCAGAAATATTAGAATTCCCCAAATCCCTGAAATTTAAAAACAGAAAATAACGCACGCAGGCATTGCCAAGACAGAAATGACTCATTTCAGTGACAAAAATCAAAGCTTGAAAATAGAAATCGCGTACAAACGAACGACATGGTTAGAGGAATCACAGGTGACATGAAACCAAGTGCAAGGATTAACGAGGGTAGGATCCCAGCTCTGAAGAACATTTGTTGGGTCAGAGAGTCTTCTTCTCAGAGCATGTAAGGAATTTCCTGCAATAAGCACAGAACCCAGATTCAGAGATTAGGCCATGGGAAGAAATTCTTGATTAAGAGCTAGAGAAATGACCTTCGGAATTAGTAGCGAAAGAAGGCGATATCAGAAGAGCAAAAGAAAGAAACACAGAGAGAAGAGAGAATGAATCCATTGGAGAAGGAGAAGCCATGAGAGAAAGCTTAGGCAGAAAAAAAAAACCCCAAAAGGGTTCTTGAATCTGCAAAAAAGTAATGGAAATGAGTACATTTTCTCAGTGCTTTTGTTCACAATGTTCATGCTCTTGGATGAGAATGGACTGGTCGACCAATCAGACGTTGCAAATGAAAGTCTCGCTTTGACTGCATTTCTAGAGCGACGAGTGTCTCAAGATGGGCCCCACTTCTCAGAGTTTGAATCAGTTTTAGCTTGTGGGATACGACAGACGAGTAAAAGGTTGTCGGCCCAGCTCAAAATGTACTTTCTTTTTTAATTTTTCGATAACTAAATTAAAAAATATTTTAATCTAATTAGAATCATGATTCTTTACGATTGTTTGGTTCAGTATGTGATTTTGATCTTCGATTTCAATGCAAAAAATTAATATAATCGAACAATATGGTAAAAAATAAAATTTATAATTCAATTTGAACCAAACCGAAATCAAATTTATAGTATTAGTAAACCCTAAAAACCCTAAGCAAGCGACTTCAAATAACCCTTAAAACGTATCAAACCATGGTTCTTATTTCATCGAATGTTCATGAAAGTGTAGATTACGAAGTCCCTGCTCAGAAGTTCGGGTGAAAGTGAGAGCGGTTTGGCTGATCGTGGTCCGGTTTTTCGACTCCATCGATCTCTCTAAGCCAGTAGGTTTCTTCCATGGAAGCTGCACTCTCAGGAACGTCCTTCATTACCCATTCTTGTCCTTTTGGAATGTAGATGCCTGTTCTTGGATGTGGCTCCCAGCTCCATTCTCTCTCCTCTTTTCTTTCTCTCTCCTCATTTTCTCTCTCCTTACCAATCCTCCCCATAAGATTCCTCTTCTCTAGCCTACTTTCTCTTCCATCCCTGCAAGCAATGCATGGCAAAGAGTTAGAATTATTATATTTGCTAAAACACTTAGTACGAAAACTGGTTACCGAATCAACATCCTTCTCTGCATGATTGATCTGAGTTTTACCATAAAAGCAAGAACAGCTTCTTCCAGCAGGAGCAAAAGAACAAAAGCAAACTCAAAATTTGTGTTTTTGTGAAGAGATATAGGGTTTGTGTTGTCCCAAGCACCTTTGAGTAACCTCCTTTTGTTGAGGTTTTATATTGGTAAAAGATAGGAGGGGAGCATAGATACTTATGAGTTATGACATCAAATCAGCTTCGACATCGTTTGTAGACCATTGAATATAAAGGTGAATAAGTTCTAATTATTTTCCATTTGTAATCATGTGGTATTTTAGAGAAATTCAAAAGCAAGATGATTTGTGATAAATAGGAGAGTTTTAAAATATACCATAGATTTTTTTAATAAATTCTCTTGATTTTTTTCAAAGGTACATAAAGTAAGGGTGTACAGAACCAGATATGATAATTCAAACTAGAACTGTTAATTTTGAACTGATTATTAATCTTAATTTTTGAAAATTGTAAAATAAAAAATCGGACCGTAGGTACAAAATTTAAACCAAAATCAAATAAAATCGAATATAAACTCTAACCCGGTTTCAAACCCTAAAAACTCAACCAAAAAATGATAAAAATACATATTATTTTTAGATTTTATTTTTATTTAATATAGAACTGAATTGAGAAAAACCAAAAGCGGTCTGTATTTCACGATTCTAATTTCAATTTACTTCGAAACCAGCCTCTCGCCTAGATCGTGTCTACCCCTTTTCAAACAAGATTTCAGGTCTTTCACGTATTTTGCAAAAATCGTGAAATCTTATTTTAAAAATCTTTGGTAGGGATCATATCTTAGTGAAACATAAATGATAATCAAACTGAACTTCGAGTCGTATTTGACTTTATAATAGATAAGTACCAGAACCCTAATTAATACAAAACATTGGTCATAAAAAAACATCAAGCCTTACAACACCAACACCACACAAGATTTGACAAAAAAGGAAGATATATTTCCACCTGTTGGCAATAACTTTGAGAATTAAGGGCACTTGGGCTTTCCACTAGAGCTCCTGAGATCTCTGTAGCAAGGGCACTCGTGCTTGTTGCCATATGTCCCAGACGGCACACATTTACACTTGATGCAGCATATTTTACAGTACTTTAGGCACCGTTCCTTGTATCCAGCCCTCGAGCACCTCTTCTCGCACTCCCCGTTGCAAAACACTATTTCAGGCCCCGCCCATTGCAAGAAACAAAGCGAGAAAGCAAAATATTTGATTAATTTGCTGGCTTTTAGCAGTAGATTTATGGGTTTTAGGGTAAACTCTTCGTGAACCCTAGGCATGCATGTGTAATATAAAGCTAATATTCATGTGGGTTCGTATGAAGAACATTTGTAACGAAAATGCTTCATTGAAAGCTTCATACCTGGCTTGGCCATGGCGGACTCGAAGAGAGTGGAACTCAGGAGGAGAAAGCAGAGAAGGAAGGAGAGAAGAAAAAGCTTCTTCATCTTTAATGGAGGATTCGCCACTCGAAGAAGGTCAAGTGAGGGGTTGAGACTTGGAGTTGCAGACATGAAGATGTGTTTTTATTAGTGAGAGGAAGAGAATCAACTATGAGAGAGAGGCAAAGCAATAAGTACAAAGACAGATGATTCACAGCTGTAAGGGTAGATAATATCAGACATTGATGAGATTGCCCACGCGAATTCTGTACATTTGGTTATTTATTTCTGCTGATTGTTTTGTCCCCTTCGTCCAAAACTGTTCATCTTTCTCCCATAGTTTTTCTTTTCTGTTTTGCCTGAAAATCGTCCTGAAAGTAACAAAATTCTGTAGTTAAACTTGTCATACATTTGTTATTACTCAGTCAGATTAAAGCTTCCTAATCGTGATTTGAGTCTTAATACTCTTGTAATGAAAAAGGGAAATTCATTAAGATCAACATACATCAAATATCTCAAACTAGATTTTGATGTCAATTTCTGAGAATATTTGAGTGAACTGAGATGGTCCTTTTCACAGCATCGAGGGTAGTTGGAGGAACATCTTTTTCAATTACGCATCTTTCTCAATTACGCTAGCATCCAGTGGTTCTATAATTTTGTATCAACGTTGAGAGAACTGAATTCTGCCAAAGAAAATAAGTAATGGTAAGCACTGAAGTTTTAATTCGGTCTAAATTTTAATTTTTTAAAAAATTATTATTTATAGGTTGGAGTTGGTTTTTAAGAATAAAAAGCCGTGAAAAAATAATTAAAATTGTATGTCAAAAAAATTTTAAAATATAATAAAATTGTGTAAAAAATAAAAATCATCAATGCCAATATAATATTAGTTCTAATATAAGGAAAAATTACAAATCAACTTGGACACGTCAAACCAATCTCTTCCTTCTCTTCCTATGTGTATTTGTCGTCCTACATAACCAGCATCCATTTGAACAATGAGAGCTAGGTTATTCATCAAATGAGAGCTAAGTTTTGATGATTTCAGGGGTACATTTGAAGAACTTGGACGTAAAACTATGCATGAAGATCTACCAAAAATGTAACGGTCAAAGTTTTAGACTGAGATCAAGTTTGAGTGGTTCTGATGAAGACTCAGGCTGCTGTGGATTCAAACGGAAGCTACTCGGCCAGATCATATCATCTGCCGTGAATGGCGTGCAATCCATGGTTAGTCCTCTTGAAGTCTCGTCGAAATGAGCAGTTGAAGATCTTTCTTTGTGTTCCTTCTGCAGAAGTGAATGAGATTGAACAGCTAGGGACCTAACCATGGACGGCAAATCCATCATTGAAGTCCTCCTCTGGGACTGGGATTTTCGAGCTTTTCCTGTTTCTCTCTTGTGGGCATTTTGATGCCTCCTAGCGCTTGTGAACTGTAGAACTTTCTCATGTTGAAGTTACAAGAGAAGATCTTGGCAGAAACAGAAGCAGGGCTCGATTGTGAATTTCTACCTAGGCCAGGTTCAGCCAGTCTCTTTGATTCTCGTGTTAGGCTACTTTTTCTGTGTTTTCTTGGCTGATCACTGAATCATCTTGTTCAGCCCTTTCTCGTCCATTCAAATTCAACTCTTTGGCGGCTTCAAATATTGGCAAAGATGGGTTACTCATGGTTGGTCACAAAGACTAATCTTAGATAGTGTTGATGAGAGATTGGGAGATCTGGCTATGGAGCTTGTTGAAGAACATGGAGGAGGGAGAGAAGAACCAACGGAGAAAGACGTGAATAATGTGATTTTTTATCCCCAATTTTCTTGTCCCCACTTGGTTAGGGTTACTGGCTGTGATCCATAATGCTAATAGAGTAACATCCGAGATATTGTTGAAATTCTGAATATAGAAACTCAACTCAAAATAGATAATACTATAGAAGACTCTTTCAGTATTATGTGAGAGTTTATTGTTGTTATTTTCAGTGTCCTTTTCGTGATTTGATCGATTGTTTAATGTTCCTATGCCCGGGGTCAAACGACTAGGATGCTTTGGCCCCGAAGGAGAAGATGTATTTTCTTAAATAATGTGTGGTTTTATAGGCTTCAAAAAGGCCAAATGCCTCCGTAGTAATTTCTCATGAGCTGTTGTGGAAATGGTATGCAAATTCTCTATTTATGTCTGCTTGGCAATGGGATATATCAAGTTTCTTCATGAACAGGTTCGGGTCCTGTGTTGCCCATACTTCCAAAGTCCGCCGTTTTTATATGCAAGTGATGTTGCTTAACTATAGTTGTCACGTGTAATATTGTCTGATCATCGTTTATTTTCTTTAACCTTTTCTTATCGAACACCAAAATAAATAAATTTTTATAATAAAAAATGTAGCATCTTCTTTTTTTCAAATAACATAATTCACTTAGTTATATTTTATGATCCCAAAAGAATTATGCACTTTCATATCAAATACAAAGATTTTATATATGTTCTTTTCATCACTCAACTTGTGCTATAATATCAATTATTGGGATAAACTTGAAAAGTAATTCTCTAAATTTGTGTGTGTTAAATGAACATATTAAATCCAAGCTAACTAAAACTAACTAAAACCAAGTTATCGATATTTTCAAGCAACTTGAAGGTAAAATCATCGATCAAAATTTCACTATATTAAAATAATTGGTACACCAAGTTATTTCTATATCATCAGATTAGAAGAATACAATGGTATATTAAGATCAAACAACACTTTTAAATTCAACAAAATAAAAAGAGAGATGATTAACTTTGGTAAAAATGGTAGTTTCATTTTTACTTGGACAAACAATCTTAGAAAGACCAAAATACAATCTTCATCGTTTAGAACTTACTTGTGGATTACTAAAATACTGTATAAAATTCAAGACAAATCCAACTTTAATTCTCCTTAGCGCAGAAAAATCTAAACGTTCTTCTGTCTTTTTTTTTCTATTTTTCTCTTTGATGACTGACTACTTAATAACTCTTTTTTTTTATTTAGATTAAAATGTCATAATAGACTAAATTCATCAAGTCTATAAAAAGAGCTTGATCCAACGACTGCTTCGAGCTGAGGGCTGTGTTTGGTTCCAGTAGAGATTACTTTGAACATGGCGAACAACAATGGCGCTGATGTCTGGTTACCTGGGATGAACCAAAACTTCATAACAAAGCACTGAGATTGTTCTGAAACACAGCTTACTCCTCTATTTTGGTTTTTGTAAATGTTCGACTGTCCATACTACGTTGGCAAATATTGTTTTCTGAAAAAGGGTTTGTCAGATTTGACCAGATACTGCTAGAAAGGTGAAAATGGAAAAAAATGGTGATTTGGGGAGGTGGAGTTGGTGTGTTGCCATGGGTCCAGATCTAGCTTTCAGAGCAATCTTTCCAAGGCTCGCTTTCATGCGGATGGCTCGTTTCGTTCATGGATCGTTTATTTTCGAGTTGTTTGATTTTGAATATGTGATTGGGAGTGCCGTGATATGAATCAAATGAAACCAATTGGATCATGCTGCACGAGTTTGGATAGAATTCGTAACATGTCTTAAACTAGCTATATCAATCTGTTTTGCTTTCTAGAGGAGAAAGAATAATGAATAAAGGCTAATAATTAAGCATCTTCCCCCTTGTAAAATCTGTGCCTCAAGCTTTCTCTTTTCTCACTCTTACTTCATAAAATATACACAGAGAGAGAGACTTGAACCTCACTTCATTCTCTCTCTCTCTACACCTTTCTCTCTCCATTGAAAAATGACGTTTAACGTCTTCCCCATTTTCCTCCTCGGCCTCCTACGGCTATCCTTGTTTTCTCTGCTCTGTGCTAACAACGTCGGAGAAGTTAAAGCCCTCACTTTCTCATCGGACATTACCGCCCTTAAAGCCTTCAAATCTGCCGTTAAACCCAGCTCCGTCCAACCTTGGTCGTGCTTGGCCTCCTGGAACTTCTCCGGCGACCCATGTTTCCTCCCTCGCCGGATGTTCTTCGTCTGCGGAATTCTCTGCAACGCCGAGTCCACCCGAGTCACCCAGCTCACCCTTGATCCGGCGAGTTATTCCGGTACCCTTTCTTCACTCGTTTCTCTACTTTCTGAGCTCACTGTTATCGACCTGTCGGATAATTTCTTCTCCGGTTCGATTCCGGCGTCTATTTCTTCTCTCTCTAAACTCCAAATCCTGACTCTCCGATCCAATAATTTCTCTGGGCCTGTTCCTCCATCTGTCACGAAACTCAAGAACCTTGATTCATTGGACCTTTCTCATAATTCTCTCTCTGGGAATCTCCCATCCTCTTTGAATTCTCTCTCTAGCTTGAGACGTCTCGATCTGAGCTTCAATGGAGTCGCTGGGGCTCTCCCGGAACTCCCACCGAACTTGGTGGAGCTCGCTCTGAAGAGCAACTCGCTCTCTGGGTCACTCTCTGAATCGTCTTTCACTGGGTTGACCCAGCTGGAGGTCATCGAACTCAGTGAAAACTCGCTAACGGGAACTGTAGAGGCCTGGTTTTTCCTCCACCTTTCTCTTCAACAAGTCGATTTATCCAATAACAGTTTGACACGCGTCAAGATCTCAAAGCCTGCATCTAATTTCAGTAGCGATCTCGTGGCCGTCGATTTGGGGAACAAAATCGAGGGCTACGCGCCCGCGAATTTCGCGGCTTATTCTCTCTTGTCGTCACTCTCGCTACGCGACAACCGACTGCGTGGCGCAATCCCATTGGAGTACAGCCAGAAGAAGTCTCTCAGAAGATTGTACCTGGACGGAAACTTCTTCACCGGCAATCGCCGGCGAATCGTTGCTCTCCGGCAGCCTGGGAGATAATTGTCTTGACGGGTGTCCACCGTCGTCGCCGCTCTGTACGCCGTTGCAGAAACCGAATGCTATTTGCAGGGAAGCCGGCGGCGGTTGAAAGCCCAGGTTTTGAGTTTGACAATCTTCTGACATTTAATTTATTTTATTTTTGTATTTTATTAATAAAGCAAGTGAATTTTTGCGACCATTTGATCATTGAATGATGGCGAATCAAGGCACAAGCAGTAATTCAAATCCAGTCAAGTATGTACAGAAACATTAGCCCATCATTGATAACTAATCACTCTCATAATCCTCTTCATCTCCGAATGTAAAAACAGAAGCATCAGCAGCCATAGCTTTGAACTCACTTTCAGGGGTTGGAGTGTCTTGGACCAAACCATCTTTTCGGCTATCGCTTTTGTTCACACCGGAAGTTTCGGTTCGATTCGACGAATTATCTCCCAGAGAACCTTCATCCCCTACCCTTGTCGATTTTACAACTTGTTCTTGAGCCACACCAACAGATTTAGAGGTAGAGCTTGAGCCTTGCCTGGACTTTGAAGAACCACCTTTTTCGGTTTCCCCGTCTGAAAAGACATCATCTTTGTCATCATTCGCTGGATTTTTCGTAGGTTTTGGAGGATCTGCACTGCCCTCAATTGGAGCTGGATTTGAACTCGTTCGTTCATTGGAGATCTCCACATTGGTTGTAGTATTTGGTGTTGTAGGAATGCTACCATTATAATCCACCAAAACAATCTCAACTTGAAATCCTGGGGAAGGGAGTTTTCTCTGCACATTAGAAATAAAAAACATTTTAAAGAAATTTTTTTGTATATTTTGAATTGAAGGATATTTAGAACTTGATAAATCTTTGCGACACAACTTCCTATACCCACTTCTATTTCAGGAGTATATTTATGCATTTGCTCATGATCATTTTTTAAATGGATCCATTTTTATTGGAAAATATGGGTTATAACAAGAAATCTAATTTATTAATTATAAAACGTTTAATAACTGAAACGTATCAACAAAATCATTTGATTATTTGTACTAATTATTCTGAGAATGATATCCTATACTTACCTTGTCAAACCCATCGAGATCATCAATGTTGAGAACTTTGCGGTTTTCGGTCATAGTTGTGTTTAGCCAACTGGAAAATTTGGAAGAAAAAAAAGGAGAATTTAATACTAAGCAGAGAAGGATGATCTTTTATTAAAGAACGCAGTGTCAAACCAGTAAAAATCTCCTTGGCGATCATGGAAGTGGATTTTGAAGTCCCCCATCAACTCAGTTAGGCCAGGTTCCCCAGGCAGAGCAAATACCATTACCCCCTTCTTTGGGGCACTGAACCAAAAATCTTCAGGCTGCAAAAATAAATGTCTCAAACTGTGAAACGGAGACAGAGATTATAAGACTTGATAAATTGTTAATACCAACATTACCAAGTAGTCAAACATTACTTACAGAGAGATCTTTGGTTCTTGGATGTTTTTTTGAGGAGAAAAGAACACCTGAATATCATAAGATTATCATATAAAAATTGATTTGTCACCTGTTATGTTATAAATTTTGAAGATAATCTGAGCAAAACTTACGAGCCAACTAAGTCTTTTTTTTCTATTTTGCATTTCTGTAGTTGTATGCTAAAACAAAGACATGCTAATTACCCTACTAATATTAAAACTAATTAAAAGATAACATTAAATTTCCACGGTAACATTTCACACACCATAATGAGCCTGAAGTACAAGTCACATTCAATGAGCATTCCCTAGATTCCTTTCATTTCTTTTACAGATAATAAAAAGGAAAATATTAGGCTGAGTAAAAAACATAGTTTAAAATTCTGAACATGTCGACGATAAAACCGCTGGGAAGAAAAACAAGACAGTAGAATTAGAAGATTGATTTAACTCTCATAATCCGAGGGTTCATTCTTTATAAAACAGCATAACACACCATTATGATCAGACACAGTGATAGAGGGCCTGATCCAATAAGGACATCTATGAAGCCGAAATCCTCTAAGCATGCACCTGCAACAATGATGTTTAACATAGAAGGCACTTTTACAAACATTCAAAATAAAGAAATTGGAATCTCTCCTTGGCATCACTTCCTCGACATTCTTGACATTTTATATTATCCTTCAATTTTTTTTTTCAATTCTAATCTATCAATTTTAACTTCCTCCATGGGCTTTTAATCTCACACGTTGATCACCTTGGTTTAAGTCAAATTACCACTCATAAAGAAACACTCTTCTCATCTATATCTTTCTTTTAAGTTTCATGGCATTACTTCTATAAACCCAACTTGATAAATGGTGAAATAGAGATTTCTCTGCTTTTTCAGATACACTTCATTTAAATATGTAAATATTGGGATTTTATTTGTCTTAGGATCTAAAAGATTGGTCGAAAAGGTTATATCAATGCCAAATTTACTAACTCGATCTAGGACAAAAAGTGAATGCGATGATACACAGATTCAAGAAACAAACTAAACTTTATTTCCCCCCTCATCTTCTAACTCCATTCACAAATACTTGAGAGTTTATTTCTCTGGTTTTCTTATACAATAAGCAGCATAAGCAGTTGTTTCTCCTTTTCTTTCCTATTTTCTGTTCGTCCTGGAATTGAATTTAATCCAATTTCCTACAGATTTCGGAAGCAGGAGATGAAAGACATGGAAAATAGATTCAAGAGAAACAGGACAAATTTTCGTATTTCCAAATAACATTTTTTTAAGAGAAGCGACATTTATAGCCACTTAGATGAAATCTAACAATGAATCCCTTGGATTAAAAGTTTTTTTAATGTCTTGACGAAATGATGCTGGTTAGATTTTAGAAGAGGTGAATGAGCCATGGGGGTAAAATGTGAAGAACTATAAGGAGAAGATAATGAGAAACATATACAAAAAATGGATCAAATTAAAAGTAAAGCACAAAACCAATTAAAATTACAACAGCTAGTTCAAAGCTAAAAAAAAAAACAGTGCTGTTAAAAGTTTACCTACGGCCAGGAGGAGTTTCTCCATCGAAGTATGTTAATATACGCTCAAAATATTTGACATATCTCTACAAACTCAAAACAAAATATTATCAACAAACATGAAACAATATGATCCACGGAAATTTTCTTTAAAAAAAAATATTAATAATAACAGGGTAGTTGAATATCATAAAAAAATCTTACAATCTGACTTGGTAGAATAAGGCCCTTCCCATCAAAGCACCTTTTCTGATTGTAGTAGTCAATGGACTCTTCAGCAGTTGGAAAAAACTGCAAGAGACAAAAAAATGTCAAATTTAAGATTAACACACCACTATTAATGAGTTCACTCATGAAAAGTGCATACTACCTTCAGGTATAAAAGAAGACTAGATATCATCAATCCCGTCCGAGCCATTCCTGCTTTGCAGTGCACAACCACTACGTTTTCAATATCTTCTTTCAGCCATGAATAAGCACTTCGACAAAATGATATTATCAGTCGTGCTGGGGGACAGTTATGATCATCAAAAGGAAAACTAGCCACCTGAAAATGACATCTTGTTTATGGATCAGATATGAAATACTTGACACAAATTATATGACAGGTTGTTATTAGTTAAGCAGGAAGTGGTTACATAAGAGGCCGCTGAGTTACACAAACAGAAAAATCGACTAAGAACTAGGGATATTGACAAGAAAATTCATCGTTTTTGGCAGATGTCAAGTATCTAAAAGTAATGAGCAAGATGGATTAAAATTAAAACTATCAAGCAAAGAGTAAATAATTTAGTTGCAAAATACCAAGGAAGGTGTCCTTATATCTAGACATCAAATAGTCTTTTGTTTTAATAATCAATTATTATCCGAGTCTGCTAATTGATAAACCTCTAATTAAATTCACTTACACCAAAAAAAAGAAATAATAATAGTAATGGAGATAGTTTCGTGACAATTATAGTTGGATGAAAAAGTGATATTATACTTAATTTGGCTGAAAGATTGCCATTTTAATTATGACTATTTTAGTATTCAAGATAGTAGTTGTTTAATGGGAGATTGTAGCATAGACGATTATCAAAAATATTTTCTGAAAGTGGACTTCCTAAGGAAGAGCTAGGAGATCTCTTGGATAAATTTGTTATCACTGTAATTTCAACTTCTACTTGTATCGTTCTTGTACTGTTTTAGTTAGATCATTTATCAATTCAGTATCATATCGTTACGAATGTTGGAAATTTATTGGTGAATTTTTTGTGAATTTAGGCCGATTCAGAAAAATCATTTGACTATCCATTTAAAAACTACCAAAAATCCAAGAGAAGTTGATTTTTTCTTGGAGAAGTTGATTTTTTCTTGGAGAAGTTGAATTTGACTATCCATTCAGTCAAATTCATTTCATTGACTGATGGGGCAACTTAGTTATTAAGAAGTCAAACGTTGCAAGGTTCAAACTAAAATGAAGAACAATAACTACAAATTTCAAATTCCAAGCTGATACTTCGTTATCAAACTAAGCAAAAAGAAATAGCATATATCAACATCGATTAGTAACTATTATTTATTTGACACACAAACTTCATAAAGTAAGAGCAGCTAAATGAGCCTTGAAAGCAAACAAGCAATTTTTTACTTCCTAGAATTTAGGGAAAATTACATACCTTTGCTTCAAATAGTGAAGCATCGTACAGCCTCTCAGAACAAAGATTGTACACTTTGTATTTGTCCTACATAAGAGACGAGGCCATTATATAATAAAAAATGACTTTACAAGAAGAAAAATCAGATGCAAGCACTATTGTTATGAAAAAAAATCAATGCATGAGACAACATAAGCATGAATGATTTGCGGAAGAAATATTTTGTAGATCCAATTGATATTTAATTACTCATTTTATCAAGTACAACGTGGAACAGTTGATATTGATTCTATCCAAAAGAGAGGACAAGTTTGTTGCTCTAAGTGAGAAAGCAGGACGAAAACACATCAGTTAATAGGTTCTTCAAGAAAATGTGAAAATTCACTGACAGATTAATTCCATAAGGAGATCAGTAGCCAATAAGTAGAATCAAATTTTTTTTAGAAAAGCAATTAATGGAAAAATTTATGGATCAGTACCTTGTGATGAGTTTCAAAGAACTTTATAACTTCTTCCATGTGATTACGGTAGAAACCCTACATCACACACAATAACAATTGAATAATGATCATAACAAAGAAATTAATGATATAATGATTAACAAAAGGATACAAACTAAGAGAAAAAAGACTTATTTACCTCAACATATCCAAAAAACCCCGAACTCATATCACCAGCCGGGAATCCCATAGCAATTATGTTCTCTGTGATATATGTCATATCCAAATCAAATCCGCCTTCCTGAAAAGTGAACATTAAAAATTAGTAAGGGTACAAAATATGCATAAAGTACTCTAGTTCTTCACAGAAACAAATTACTGAAAACTAGTGTTTTCATAAGTCAACATACAGTAGTGAAATATACTACGTTGATTAACAACACTCATTCAATCATAAGATCATGAAGTAAATATGTTTCATCATTCAGGTCTACTTTCCCAAAAATATATAATCCTACAATGCAAGTGCACTTTTTCGTATTGAAACTACTTCAAATGTAACCTATTAAGCTCAGAACTAATGTTGAGAGATGAGATCACTCAACATGCAGATTGCGTACAAGATAGATGCATTTCCAAGAGCATGAAAAATGCAGATTGCAACTTGAATTAAAGGTCATATAAAATACATATTAAAAATTGTCATAATAAATGTGGAAATTCAAAATTTTGATTTAATTTAAAATGGCATTATGACCATATTAGAGATGCATATTGTCAAACATAATTGAGTCTATTCAACTTCCATACGAATTTGAATAGAGCCAAAAGCACACGAACAAATTCACAAGTTCCTTTAACTATGACATAATAATAATAATAATAATAATAATAATAATAATAATAATAATAATATCCAAGAAAAGTACAAGAAATCGACTGTAGCGCAACATTTTGTTTGCTTGTTTTGAAAATAAAACAATATCTACACTCACATAAAAAAACAATGATCAAGACAAGCTTAACCTGGTATCTTCGTTTATTTTGAGAGACAGCATGCCTAGCTTTGGTCTGTACAGCCTTCACAGCACTTCTAGAAGACTCAACAAAACTTTTTGTGAGTGATCCAAATAAACCAGGTTCTGAATTTTTTTCAGAGGCATCTGGAGAAGGTTCTTTTGGGGACAATTGCAAACCAATGCTACTGGTGAAACGTGAAAAACTGGACTTTCCTGTGTTTGCATTAGGTGAGTCATCTTGTGTTCGAGCGAAAGGCTGTGAAATCTTTAAATTTTTTTCCCAAGAAGATATGCTAGTAGGAGATAACCCAGATGGAATGCGTTTCAAATTCTCAGACTCAGCAGTAACAGGTGCAGTATGCTGCGCTTCAGATGCTATGACACCAGAGGTGTTAGACTGGGAAGATTCTGAATTATCTTCTGTTTTCGAGTCCATTATATAACCACAGGGTTCCAACTAAACAGTGATGTATTTTAATAAAAGATGATGGAAAACTTAAGAAACATATACAGCTGATGCCACTTGAACAAAGTTCAGAACTAGATCTGCAGTACATGTAGAACATTAATGTTAAGGAAACAAATAAGAGGTGTTTATCTTTTCTAGACCAGCTTTTTTCAAATCCAGATAGATATTACGAAATATAAAGGATACCAAATCGCCGTGAATTAGAAAAATACTACATATACAGATCTATATACAAATAAAATCAAAATGTAAAAATACACTGAGTGCTTTTTCTGGGGAAAAACTATATTGGGTGAGGATCAGACCTTATTTAAATTTTGGGGTGGGAAATGCACGATTAACAACTTTTCCTCAAAAAACTATCAGCTAACTAAGAGTGTATAATTTCCCATGGGCCATAGTACGCTAAATTTTCATTGAATCGTCAATTTCGAAATATAAATTTGCTTTTACGATCTCCCTACCTACAAAAACCTATTCAATGTCCAATTAAGTAACCAATCTCGAACATATTGCCCCATGCATAGCATCATTTTTAAGATCAAATGCAGGCTCGATATCTTTAACAGTGATATCAAATTAATATGAAGTTAAGTGACAATAAAGACATCAAAAAACATGAAAAGAGGGTAATGGACGCAGAATCCCCCATTTTATCGCACTGATTGCAAGCGCCCGTACAACCGCAGCTTCAATCATTCTATCACCGAAAAGTAAAAAACGAAAGGTGCCTCCGATCTGGCATCTGAATAAAAAATCTTACCAAGATTGAAATCACTGCATCAGACAATCGCAGAAGAAAATCGGCTAAAAAAGCACATGAAGTACAGAATCAACCAAATGAACCGGGGTTAAGTAAGGTCAAATGAGAGCGAGGGCGAGAGAAAAAAATGCAGTTCTCCAAATCAAGGAGCTCTATGCCCCAATGGGCCAATACCAAGGGGTAGAGCAGTCCTTTAAACGGATACTGGTCAACGCATCAGACGGTAAGGCAGGGGCTGACCCACAAATCGATAAAGAATTTTATCCTTTTTGTAACAACTTAATTATTAGAAATTGATTATAAATATATTCTTTTATCATCTTTTGATTAAATTAAATTAATTAAATTATTTAAAATTCTCATTATTAAAATTTTAAAAAATTGTCCCCTTACTTTTAAAAATGGGAAGATTTTTAAAAGTTCTTGGCATACTTCATTATTCGAGATGTACCTTCAGCTTCTGTATTTCAACACTTCATTATCCGAATAGATAAAGTCAAAATTTCCTTCAAATTTCTTGTCTTTGCGCCTCGGTTTGATGGCCTAGAAGAGGGGTGGAGGATGAAGGGTGGATACTGGTAAGCTTTTTGGATTTATGAAGTGTGTGAGATTGGAAGCTCAAGCTTATTTGGGGTTTTGGGTTGGTTGATGTTGAGTGTATGAGAAGATTAGTGGGAGTGTTAGAAAGAGTTGAGAAATGTGGGCTATGAAGGAATAATGTTGGCCAATAATATAGGCTACTAACTGAATAATCGATATAATCTAAATTTGATTTAAAATTTTGAGTTGGTTTTATAAAATTTAAATTTGAATTCAATTATTTACAAATTCAAAATTTGATGGATTAACCGACTTGATTCAATAAGTCAAATCCTGTAAAACTGGATCCAAACTCGGTTAAATCTTATATTCGATCTAACACTAAAGTTCAAGTTGGTTTCAATTGAGTTGACATCGTATTCAACCGGACCACATGCCTTCGTTCCCTTGACATTGAACCGAACTTGTCCAAAATTGACAAGAAATTTGCTAGAATTTGATCCAATAAGGCTCCATCCAGCAAGCTTTAGTAAAAAAAATCATATAATAGTTATATGATAGAAAACTATACTAGGACAAAATAAGTCCCATTTATTTTTACACGAGTAAAAATATAAGATTCTGTAACATCAAATCTTAAATGAACATTCTACCTTTAACTTAACTAATTATAAATCTAAAATAAAGTTATCATTTGATCAAATTTAATGGATAGATTTCAAAAATAGGAGTTTAAAAATTTGTTATGCGAACATTCTTCAAGATTTGATACGATGAGATATCAGATAATTTATTTGTCTAAAACTCAAAATATTTATTATTAATTTGTTTCATAGTATAGCTATATGATAGAAAACTATACTAGGAAAAAATAAGTCTTTTTTTTTTTACATTAGTAAAAAATATAAGATTCTGTAACATTAAATCTTAGATAAATCTTTTACCCTTGACTTTATTAATTATAAATCTAAAATAAAGTGATCATTTGATCAAATCTAATGGATAGATTTCAAAAAATAGAGTTTAAAAATTTGTTATGCAAACATCCTTTAAGATTTGATAAGATGAGATATCAGATAATATCTTTGCCTAAAACTCAAAGTATTTATTATTAATTCGTTTCCTAGAATATTTATATGACAGAAAACTATAATAAGAAAAAATAAGTCCCATTTTTTTTTTACACGAGTCGAAACTATAAGATTCTGTAACACCAAATCTTAAATGAATATTATGCCCTTTACTTAGGTAATCATTAATCTAAAATAAAGTGATCATTTGATCAAATCTAATGGATAGATTTAAAAAAAATGAAGTTTAAAAATTTGTTATGCAAACATACTTCAAGATTTGATACGATGAGATATCAGATAATTAATTTGTCTAAAACTCAAAATATTTATTATTAATTTGTTTCATAGTATAGTTATATGATGTAAAACTATACTAGGAAAAAATAAGTCTATTTTTTTATATTAGTCGAAAATATAAGATTCTGTAACACTAATCTTAAATAAATCTTTTGTCATTGACTTCATTAATTATAAATCTAAAATAAAGTGACCATTTGATCAAATCTAATGGATAGATTTCAAAAAATGGAGTTAAAAAATTTGTTATGCAAACATCCTTCAAGATTTGGTAAGATGAGATATCAGATAATATCTTTGTCTAAAACTCAAAGTATTTATTATTAATTCGTTTCCTATAATAGTTATATGACGGAAAACTATACTAAGAAAAAATAAGTCCCATTTTTTTTACACGAGTCGAAAATATAAGATTCTGTAACACCTAATCTTAAATGAATATTATGCCCTTGACTTAGATAATCATAAATCTAAAATAAAGTGATCATTTGATCAAATCTAATGGATAGATTTCAAAAAATGGAGTTAAAAAATTTGTTATGCAAACATCCTTCAAGATTTGATAAGATGGGATATCAGATAATATCTTTGTCTAAAACTCAAAGTATTTATTATTAATTCGTTTCCTAGAATATTTATATGACGGAAAACTATAACAAGAAAAAATAAGTCCCATTTTTTTTTACACGAGTCGAAAATATAAGATTCTGTAACACTAAATCTTAAATGAATTATTAATTTGTTTCCTAGTATAGTTATATGATGTAAAACTATACTAGAAAAAAAATAATTTTACAGTAGTCGAAAATATAAGATTCTGTAACACTAAATCTTAAATGAATTTTCTATCATTGACTTAAGTAATTATAAATTTAAAATAAGTGATCATTTGATCAAATTTAATGGATAGTTTTCAAAAATGGAGTTTAAAAATTTGTTATGTAAATATTCTGCAAGATTTAATACGATGACTTATTAGATAATTTCTTTGTCTAAAACTCAAAATATTTATTATTAATTCGTTTAAAATTTAAACAACGCTTGTTCTAATGTTTTCCAGCTTTCAAACACGATCAAACGGTTTCGTTTCTGCAACACCTTTGATGATCTTCCTAAAAATCTCTTTTTATTTGGGGAATAAAAATAAATCTTTTCGATAGATTCAAACTATTATTAGTCTTTGCTAGACGAGGTCTCATCTAACTTCCTCCTCCCGTCATTGACTAATAATAAAGCACAAGCTTTAGTTGAAATGACTTGTGCTTTATTATTAGTCAATCCTCTTCAACTTTATTTTATTTCGATCACTCGCCAGAATCTACTATTTTTTCAATTAAATTTCTTAGTTTTAACTTAAAAATGTAAATCATAAAGGCTTGTGAGCAATGAAGTTGCGTTAAAAAATTTAGCATTAAAGATGTTATACGAAATAATAAAAGGTTTGATGTGCTGGTTACT
The DNA here is from genome assembly GCA_003255005.1 of Begonia fuchsioides. Taxonomy (NCBI): domain Eukaryota; kingdom Viridiplantae; phylum Streptophyta; class Magnoliopsida; order Cucurbitales; family Begoniaceae; genus Begonia; species Begonia fuchsioides. The sequence continues at coordinate 1,152,182 of QAOC01009333.1, forward strand.
AGAAGAAATTTTTCAATGTATTCGATAAAAATACCATAAACGTTCAGAATATCTCATAAATTAAACTTAATATTATAATCCAGCGGCTAGTGACGAAGTGGAAGTAAGAAGATTTGAGAGCTATTACTTAAGATAGTTGGGTAGAGAGAGAATCAGGTGCCCTAAATGAAGAACCCTACTAACATAGAAAGACTCATAAGATAGTGAATGAAATATGGTGTGGAGGAGAGAGATTAGTCGGGATAAAGCTAAGCCTTTTTCAAGCATGGCAATGAAACCTAAGAAGTAAGGTTGGGAAATTGGTATGTTTCCAATGCAAGATATAACGATGGCTCAACTACACACCCTCCACCTTCAATGCTTCTAAATTCTAAAGCCAAAAAGACAACATATATAAAAGAGCTTTCTTTTGCTTATGGCTTCTCTGTTTGTGCCTCTAACTTTTGAGTGGCCTAGATCAACTCAGCGACCTCAGTTACTTGATAAAACCCTAACCAAGGTGAGAACTCATTGAGCATTAAAAAAAATCACGCTCTTCGCTAGGAAATTGTTAGTTTAATATTCGACATAGAATTAGGGTTTAAAAAATGTCAAGAAACTTAAAAAAAGTGATGAATTTAGACGCCAAGTTTTCGACGAACAAACTCTAACGCTGAGAAAATCAATAAAATCTTGACTCGATATGATATTTACAAGTAAACTATCGCAATAAACTTTAGAAAAAAAAATGATTAGGGTAATAACTGTGGTTTCCTTGGTTCAAATAAAAGTGTAAAGGGAGTAATTTGATGAAGAAAAACTTGAGGTTAAAAATGGAGTAAAGATAAAGAATGAAGCAACGTCAAATAGGTCAAAGGTAAAAAACAAATTGGACGTAAAAGGTGGGATTGGAAGCACAAATACACATGATCTTCACATCACCTTTTACTCCACTTAACCCTAAAATCTTAGTAAAAAATCCTCCTAATTCACACCCTAATCAACATGCAAAGGCCGATCACAGCCGTCTATTCTAAAAAGCAATGAAAACCATGCACATTTTGGAATTTGGGTTGTGACCCATCCTCCATCTTACCCCTTTCCTCCTTTTCTCTTTTATTTACTCTGGTTCCATTATTGGCAATTCTAGTTCTTCTTTTCAAGGAGGCACGTTCAACGTTGTCGTGTGGTTTGTAAGAGGAATTATCCATCCCAATTGAGAAAGAGTAGGTGTTAAAGTATGCAATTTCATATCGTCTAAGGCGGTAAACTGTGAGTATTTCATAAATAAATGTTTTTTCTAACAAAAGCAACACATTTTAAACATATTTCAAAAATAAAATTGTGTGAAATTTGATGCAAAGAGCCGAGAAAGTTTAACATGGAATCGAGAACCAGCTCTCTCTAGGAAGCTCTAGACCTTGTGCAATAGTGAATGCATAATTTCTATAATCAGGTGGAGGGTTCTTAGTTTACTCAACTGGCTCCATCACTTCTGAATTAATCCACATCTTCAGCTCCACGTGTCTCCTTAAATGAACCTCGTCTATTCGCAATCTCCGAGGAATCTTGCTTCAGATTGATCAAATTTTATATATTATTCCAAATCATAAATTGTATTTTGATTTTCAAGTTTCAATATTTTTATAACGTTATGAGATGAGATCTCCATCTAATCTGGATCAACGGAAACTGAATCCCATATCTTGATTTCGAATGCACGTTATCAAACCAACCCAAAATCTAGCTTCTCTTCCCGAAACAAACCGCCAAAAAAGAACCGCCTTGGAGATCGTACTAAGCCGTGGACCGACTCGCCGCCACACTCCGCCTTGGAGATCGTACCTCGTGTCTCTGTTTTATATCATACTCGAGCTATGAAATTCCGAGAATGACCTTTATTTGCTTGATATACGGGCCTAACTTAGTCTTCGCTGTTTAAAGTTGGAGTACTTTTGTTTAGAGAAAATCAAATCTCCTTCTTTTTCGTTCTTTTTCTCTCCTCCGCTCACCATAAATACTCCGGCGAGGGAGATTAAAGCCTTCAATAATCGAACCCTCTCTCCTCTCTCTCTACTCCGACGAGAATAATACTCCACTCCGACGAAAATAATATTCCACTCCTCCGCAGTTCATGGCCGTCGAAGCTCGCTATCTGAATAGCTTACCTCCTCCGGTCATCGGAAACAGGTATCTCTCTCATTTGATGATATTTTCTTCAGGTGTTCCCAGAACATCAACTATTGCTGGATTCGCAGAGAACTTATGGACTCTATGGCTGTGTACGGTGTACCGGTGGCCGGAGCCACCACCCCCGATAACTTTTTCCCGACATATGATTCAGTCTTCGTTAATTCGTTTCCATCGAAGGAGTTCGCTAGCTCTATGACATCTGATATTGGCGTGATTTACAAAGTTCCTATGTCTAAAAAGCGGATAAGAGAATCCGAAACTCCGTTTCTCTACTACCCTGTTCCTCAAAATAAGAAAATTTGTGGCTTTTTCTCATTCCTTGGCGAAGACATTACGATAGAGACTCAAAATAGTATGCGAGAAACCGATCTTATCGATCAATATGTACGTTAAAAAAATATTTGCTGTTGTTCTTCTTCTTCTACGCTACCTTCTAAAAATATTGATTCGTTTATTGAATGTTCGTTTGGTATAGTTGGTAAAAATGAAATTGGAGATAGAAGAAAAGCAAAAGACACGGGCTAGACAAATACTACAAGAAATAGAATTGGAGATTGTGAGGACGCTGAAGGCGAAAGAGATAGAGATTCAAACCAGAGTAAAACTGAACTGGGAGTTGCAAGAAAAAGCGAAATCCGTAATCATGGAGAACCAGATGTTGAGAAACATAGCGCAGACGAACGAGGCGACCATAATCGCCCTACGAACAAACCTGGAACAGATGAAAGAAGAGCAAATAAGCGACGACCACCCACTAGCGGCGGCGATGGACGACGCGGAGTCGTCCTGCGGCAGCAACGGCGGCAAAGAAGACGGAGGAGACGAGGCCTGCGTGCTTTTGCATGAACTGTGGTAAAGACGAGGCCTGCGTGCTTTTGCTGCCATGCAGACACCTGTGTTTATGCACTGTTTGTGGATCATCGCTGCATATTTGCCCAGTTTGTGAATCCACCCCGAACACAACTTTTTGCATTAACTTGTAAGCATTTAATGAACCATGACTGGCGAGAAGTTCTAGAATTCAGAACAGGTTAAATCTTTAATTCAATAAATATGCATAATTTTTTTTCGAGGAACCCTTAATTTGATTGAGCTTTTTCTTCTTTCTTCTCCCGGAAAGGTTTCATCTATCGAGATGTTACGGCCTCTGCTGGCCGTCGTCTGGTTCGGGACGTGAATTTTACGGGCGGTCGTTCTCGTATCCCGGACGTGGCGGTGGCGCATGATGCTCCCCCTTATCGTCGTTGCCGGTGAGAGTACGGGGACTGATTCATCCGCTTAAATATCCAGATTCGGATTTAGGACCCGCCGATTTTTAGACTGGCATTTCCAATTTAGCTGACTTTACAACATTTTATTTTATTTTATTTACTACTCTAATTGGAGTTAAGTATTAATAAATATAAAATATTGCCCAATCCACTTGCTTTATTAAATTAAATAATAAATTCGTGCCTAGGAATCTTATGAGAAAAGGTGAAGGGACATCTAGCTGAAAAAGCGACTTCCTTCTGATAATCTTATCTCTAATTTATAAGGGTATTTCATTAATTTTATTGATTACTTATTCGAGAAATTGGAGAATACATCAAGAGAGTAGAGTAAATGTATAATTATTATACATCTCGTCTATTAAGTCATCGTGATTTGTCTTCTCACATACTATCGGATCGAAACGTGAAAGTCCTGTAAATAAGGTATTTCGCCTTTTGGTATCAAGACTGATTCGAAAATGATAGTTGGCTAGAAGGCCAAAATGAGTTAACGTGTGCTCCAATTTATGAGACTGATCTTATGATTTGAAATGGCCTGAGGTTCCATCAGCCCTAACGAAAGCCATTTGATCAAACTAAACCACGATGAAAAGCTTATTAATCTCCATGGTCAAGCACCTTGGCTCTCTGCAATGAAATCTGGTTTCCTTTTTTGTCTGCAGTCCAAACGAATCTTACGTCCATTTCAATGGGGTCTTATCTTCATTTCACAGTTCATCTCCACTCACCGGCAACCAGATGCCGACGAAGAAGACAACGACCATCGAGCTAATCAATCATCCTTTTTTTATTTTTTTGCAGCCAGAAAAGAAGAACCCTAGATTAATAATCATTCTTTAATGCTAGATATGTTCGCACAATGCAGCTGAATTTCTTGTTTTTTCATCAATTTTTCAAGCTCTGAAATACGTGGCGTCGAATTAAGAAGAGATGGCCCCCTCCAGGCTCCATCGATGGATTTTCAAGCTTTTTTCTCTCTATCCCTACTATTCTAACGCATGCCATCTTGATGTTTGGTTGCTTTCTTTGTTCTTTCTGGTTCACATCGATGACCCTACATTACCCATCTCATCTGTCACCACCTTTGACAACTTCGATGAGACCAAAGAAATTAAAGTCCTTGTTTTTTGTCGTTGCAGTGTAAAAGTTGTTACTTCTGATGTGATAGCTTCGTGTGGACACAGATAAAGACCTCTTATCTTTAGCCTATTGAGTCACCATGACTTATCTCTCCACAAATTATCGGGCCGGAATGTAAGGGAGAAATTTCGTGATTTGATAACAAAAAATTAAAGTGTTTGTTTGAGATGGACCCATCACCGGTTCTCCTCGAGATAATCTATTCTGGGTGCCGAAAAAGTTACACTGTTTACGCTTTGAACACGTCAAACTCATGTAAATGAATAGGCAATCCATAAATATATAGGTTATTTTTTCTGTCAACTGCAACCGTCTCTTGTTTCAATCATATTTTTTTCTGTCATCGATGAATATGAAGAACGAAAAAAGAAAAGAAAGTGATGGACATTTATGAATATATAATTGCTCTTTTCAGAAAGGCTTGGTGGGACAGGACAAGATAGAGAATCCACAATCATCTCTCCCCGAAAGCAAGAGCTAAATTGCGAAGAACTATTGGCTGCCTCCAAAAAGTCACATATCAGACAGTGAGTTTTGCTTTGCTCAATGATCCGCCATGAATATACGCTTTTTACAAGATAGACTTAGAGTAAGAGTGACTATTGAGAATCTAACGATAATAATTAGAAAAAAACGTCAAATAACAAAGTTATTAAGAAGTAAACACTATTCTCTCTCTCTACAATATGAGGCAGTGCATGGAGGGCCCAAAAGGGGGTTGTTGCTCCAAACCCTAGCTCCCCCCATCTTTGCTTCCTGATGATGTCTTTGTCCCCTCTCCACTCCCATTTCAGCTAGGGCTGTGCACGACCGATCTGAATTGTTCGGGTCGGTCTTTTTAAAACTTTTTGGTTTGCAAATCGGCTTTTTTTTCATAGTTTTGTTTTTGATTTGGTTAAAATTTAGAAGGTTTGAATTAGGGTCAGTTTTCGACCCTCATAAAAAAACCCAAAAAATGGGGCCCGGTCGAGCTGAAACCAACTGGAGCCATGTCCAGCCCTAATTTCAATAGTTTCAAAAACAGTTGTTTGTTTGCTTCCTTCATATGCTTTTGCTTTATTTCTTCTGTGGTCGAGCAACGGGGTGGAGCTGCACCATTAAGGGATTAGGTTTCTTAAGAAGAGATCTAGAAGTGGAGCAATTATCTTTCCCTGTCCGACCCATTTACTGGACTCCAAACAGAGAGAAATAATTAATCGGTTGAATCATGTAGCTCTTAATCTTAATAGCAAATTAAAGATAATTAGTCCTATTTTCTTCTGTTTTTAATCTTAATAGCAAATTAAAGATAATTAGTCCTATTTTCTTCTGTTTTTAATTCAATTATCAGGAAAAATCGTTTCAAAAATTATCTTTAATTATAGCATGAAGTAAAGTAATTTCATACAAGTTATATGGCACCAAAATAAGCCAGTTTCAAGTGGGTTCAAGAAAGTACCAAATTCAGGATCAAACTCAAGCCTTAATATAATAACAAGATTTTTCCATAAAAAACAAAAATGACGAGACAAAATTGAAAACTCAACTCAATCTGAAAGTCTAACATCCATCCACAGATAAACCACGACATAATCAGACTAAAAGGTTCGTTTAAATTAGAAAATGACAGGCAAGAAAAAAAAGGACATGTTTTACCATGAAATAACGAGGTTGCCTTCTTATAGCTTGTCCTCAAAATCAGAAAGTGGCGTCATCTGCTCCTTCAACCCCTTCCTCTTTCGAATTTCAATAACAAGATTGGCAGCCTGGGTTCCCGATTCTAACGGGTCGGACGACATCATATCCCAATGATCAAACACGCACTGGGGAAACGCCTGCCCTGAGGTGGCAGCCCGGAGAGTGCCCGAAAAACCGAACGACTCCACCACGGGGAGATAGGCCTTGATGTTATAGAGAGGAGTTCCGGGCCTCTGCATTTCTTCAAAAACATGACCACGTTTCTGATTAAGAACGCTGTAAATACCTCCGAGGGCCTGCTCGGGTGCTTGGATCTCGACCAAATAGACTGGCTCGAGGAGTCGGGGCTTGGCTGTCAGCTGGGACGCGTAGATGACCCGCCTAGCTGTGGGGATGACCTGGCCACCTCCTCTGTGGATAGCATCAGCGTGCAAAACCACATCGCAAACTTCAAAACATATGCCCCTCATGTTTTCTTCACACAAGGCACCTTCTTTTGATGCCCATTGGAATCCAGCCACAACTGAGTCCTTTATTTCATTGAGATACTGAACTCCCTTGCACATATCGACGACCATATTGGGCCCGGTTGTTTCGGGGCCAAAACACCATATCTTTTTTGCAAGATCTTTGTCCCAACCGAACTCCTCAGCCAAAATTTTTGAACGCACTTTTGGGTCGTCTCTCGGGCCGATTCGACCATCGTCAATCGCCTCTGCAAGTCCATCTTCCAATGGTCGGGCTTCCATGTAGAGTCGGTTATGTTTATTGGGTGACTTGCTCATGACTGTTCGACAAGACTTCTCAAGAACAGTCTCACGGAATGAAACGACAGGATCCGATTTAACAATTTCAGCGCCGCCCATGAAGTCCTCTTGCAAATCCTTCAAACAGATTTCAAGGTGCAATTCTCCTGCACCAGCGATGATGTGCTCTCCAGATTCTTCAATTGAACAAACAACCATAGGATCAGATTTTGCCAGACGTTTTAGACCTTCAACAAGCTTGGGAAGGTCTGATGCCACCTTGCACTGGACAGCCACTCGTACAACTGGTGAAACCGAAAATTTCATTGCTCGAATTGGGTGTGCATCAACTTCCTTCTCATTTGTCAAAGTAGCATTTTTGGTAATAAACTGATCGAGACCAACCAAGGCCACTGTGTTACCACAAGGAACATCTTCAACAGTTTCTTGCTTCTTTCCCATCCAAATGACTGTTCTCTGAACACTTTTAACATACAAGTCCTTTTTCTCACCAGGGACGTAGTTAGGCCCCATAATCCTCACTTTCATACCAGTGGCAACTCTACCTGAAAAAACACGGCCAAAAGCAAAGAACCGACCTTTGTCAGATGCAGGAATCATCTTTGACACGTAGAGCATCAGTGGTCCTTCAGGGTCACAGTTTCTAATTGCAGTAGCATATTGGTCATCGAGGGGACCCTCGTACAAATTCTCAACACGATACTTTTGGGCCTTAGATGGAGAAGGAAGATGAAAGATCATCATTTCCAATAGAGCTGTGCTAGCTGGTAGCCAAGTTTGCATAACACGTTTCATCAATGCCTTGCCCATCAGTTCCTTTTCATCTGACTTCATAGTCACACCTAACTTTTTCAACATAGGCCAAAGCTTATCCTTCTGGTCGTTCATGCAAGTGGCAATAATTTGCTTGATGGGCTCATAACAGAACTGAACAAATCCACGCTTGCAAGTTGAAGAACCTGTATTTTTGCTGGTCCATTTTTTAGTGGCAGGATCAAAGAAATTCTCACCCCAAAGTCTCTCCATCATCTTTGACTCATCAACTCCGAATTTGGAGGCATACATTTTTGCAAAGTTGGTCAGCGTGAAAGCCCAACCATGTAAACCAGCAGAGAACGCCACTGTTCCTTTCTCAGGATAGACCTGAACATCACCAAGAAGAGGATCCTCATATGTGGCCATGATGACATTTGCATTCTCAATGACCCTCTGGAAATTTTGATAAGCTTCTTCTCCATCAACCTGAAGCTCAAGGAAACACCTGTCCATCTTGTTAACTGTCAAAACAGGCCTAATTCTCTCTCCAAGAGCCTGGCGAAGGACAGTTTCAGTCTGGACACAAACTCCTTCAATGCAATCCACCACCACCAGTGCACCATCAGTGATACGGAGAGCAGCAGTGACTTCAGAAGAGAAGTCAACGTGTCCAGGAGAATCAATGAGATTTATGAGATACTCATTCCCAACTCGCTCTCCCTTGTAATTCTTCAAAGACTCATCCGACATTTCATAGTACAATGAAATTCCAGTGGATTTGATAGTGATACCACGTTCTGCTTCATCAGCTCGTGTATCTGTCATCCGAACATCACCTGCAACCTCTTGAGCAATGATACCAGCAGCAGCAACAAGTGAATCTGTAAGGGTTGACTTTCCTGAAGGGAGAAAGAATACAAGATTAATTTACCCTCAACATCTGCACTCAACAAGTGAATCTGTAAGGGTTGACTTTCCTGAAGGGAGAAAGAATACAAGATTAATTTACCCTCAACATCTGCACTGTAGAAGAATAACCAAACTAATCTGATGGAAGAACTTACACAGATAAGCACTATCATTTAACTGCCAGTACATATTACTATAGTAGAAAACAAGATGTTCATTATTAGGAGTCAGTGGAATGGCATGATGTACCCATTCGAAATGTAATTTTACTATTTTAAAGGAGAATCAAGACATCCATTACAGTCACTGTTTAGTGTACCTAGCAACACTAAATCTAATTTTAAAATCAAAATATCATATTATCTTTTATCCAGAAAAAGATATTAGCAAACCAATTCAATAACAAGATAGCTCGTGATTTCTTTCAGAATCTCCCATACTTGACATCTTCCAATATATATTTAAGGATAAAACAGGAAGAGTTTAGAATAAGGATACCATGATCGACATGTGCAATGACAGACATATTACGAATGTTGTGTTTCAAGTCCATAATTCTGCGAAGCTCCTCGGCTGTGAACTTCACCTGAAAAAATTGAAAGAAATCCCACTCACTCCAATTCCTTGCCAGGAAAAATAAATAAGAAAGACAAAAACTTACCATCTTGACTTGTCTTTAGATAAAACACAGTAATTGGTCGTTCAGCTACATAGGAAAACAAGTAAGTAAGAACAACAAATTATTTTATCAAATTTAATTATACAATGAACCAGATGAAAAGCAAACATATAGCAAAAAACAGTAGATCGCAGAGAGAATTAAAAAAAAGAGTTTAAAATAGCTCAAATATTCAGGAAAAAACTACCACATACGTCAGGAATAAGAATAATTTAACATCACAAAGCAACGATAAAAACAAGTCCAGGCAGATCCGTCCACAAAATTTGAACTCAGATTGATTGTAAACGATGCTAAACCTAAAAAATTAGGAGAGAAAGATTGATACTGTGAAATAACTCGATTGATACTGAGAAATAACTCGCAAGTCCCCGCAAAGAAGAAAAGATAAAAACAAGGTGAATCGAATCGAACGTAAATCACGGATATCAAACAACAAAATCGAAGAATAGTAGGAGATCGGAAGACTAAGGAAAGGAGAACCTTTGAAGAAGAAGAGGATACTGAAGCTCTCTCCGTAGCCTCAAGAAATTAGCCAAAGAGAGGCGTACAAAATCTCTCCCCCTTGCGACCGAGCCTTATACGAATTGGGAGGAGTTGAGCTAGGTTTTCTCATGGGCCGGGCTGAGAAACAGTAAGAAAACTGGCCCATCAACTGGGAATAAAATCTAGCCATTGAAAACGTATGAATTTTTCTACTTTTTCTCCAATTTAGCCACTTTCTCACGTCAGGTAATTGCCTTGTTTTTCAAGTTTTGTTTTTGATCGACATTTTTCAGATTTTTTACGTTAGGTAATTGATAATTAATTAATTATAATATATTAAATATATCTCAATTAAATCAATTATAATTTGACAGTAAAATTAAAAAATACACCTAAGAAAGTTAACTTATGATTATTATTTTTAAATATGTTAAATATTATTGATGGGCCGACAAGCCCGTGTAAGGGTTTCAGGGCATGCTCTAATCTTACCCTTTAAACCCTAGAACGAAGAAGCTCTTCTCCCCACTTCTTGCTCTACCCCTCCACTGTTAGATGACCTTGACCTACAGTGTTTCTTCGGCCGCCATGGCGTCGCCCAAAGTGAGCTTAGATTCTGTCCATGATGCTGTGCAAGCACTTCTCAAGTGGAGGAACTCCAAGACGCAGAGCCAAAAACCTCAACTTTTGGATCAAGAGGATTTCGTATACCTCATCTTAACTCTCAAGAAAATCCCTCCGAAAGGTCGCACCAATCCTTACAAAGTCCCCCTCGCAAACCCTCTCCACTCTGATATCTCGGAGCTTTGTCTCTTCATCGATGACAGGCCTAGATCTGATCTCACCAAAGACGCCTCCAAAAAGAAAATCCAATCCGAAAACATTCCTATTTCTAAAATTATTAAGTTCTCGAAGCTCAAGTCTGATTATCGTGCCTTCGAAGAGAAGCGAAAGTTGTGTGATTCGTATGACGCCTTTTTCACCGATAGGAGGTTGATTCCTCTGCTGCCAAGGTTGTTGGGGAAGCATTTTTTTAAAAAGAAGAAGATTCCGGTCCCTCTGGATTTAAAGCACAAAAATTGGAAAGAGCAGATTCGAAATGCTTGTCAATCCGCTCTCTTGTATCTCAAAACAGGAACTTGTAGTGTGGTGAGGGTTGCCAAGACGTCAATGGAGTTAGGGGAGATTGAAGAGAATGTAATGGTTGCTATTAATGGCATTGCAGAGATCATTCCGAAGAAATGGGGGAACGTGAGGTCCATTCATTTGAAATTGTTAGAGTCAGTTGCATTGCCAATATACCAGACTGTGCCAGATATGAAGTTGAAGATTGACGGAGTGAACCAGAAGAAGGAAGTTGAAGATTATGGCGACGCAAAAGGTGTGGAAGGTGGCAAGGGAAACAAGGGTAAGAAAGTGAGCAAGAAGAGAGGGAGGATTCATGAAGTTCGATACATGGACAATGATGCTGATGAAGAAAATGCCCAAATTGAAGTTGGTCAGGATGATGAAATGGGCAGTGGTGAATTGAGAAGCAAGAAAACAAAAAAAGGAGTGAAGGTTAAAAACACATTTGCAGGCGAAGAAGCTGGCCAAATTGAAGTTGTTCAGGAGGATGAGATGGGCAGTGATGAATTGAGAAGCAAGAATACAAAGAAGGGAGTGAAGGTTAAAAAAACATTTGCTGGCGAAGAAGCTGGCCAAATTGAAGTTGTTCAGGAGGATGAAATGGGCAGTGGTGAATTGAGAAGCAAGAATACAAAGAAGGGTGGGAAGGTTAAAAACACATTTGCAGGCGAAGAAGCTGGCCAAATTGAAGTTATTCAGGAGGATGAAATGGGAAGTGGTGAATTAAGAAGCAAGAAAACAAAGAAGGGAGTGAAGGTTAAAAAAACATTTGCAGGTGAAGAAGCTGGTGAAATTGAAGTTGGTCATGATGATGAAATGGGAAGTGGTGAATTGAGAATCAAGAAGACAAAGAAGGGAATGAAGGTTAAAAAAACATTTTCAGGCGATTTGGTCGAGGAGAAGGAAGTGAAGAAGTCAAAGTTAACTACTGCTGAAGCCAAACATGGCGTCAAGCAAAAGAAAAAAAGCTCAATAGACAAAAGCACAGAGTCAGTTGAAAAGAAGGAAGGGAAGAGAGGGAAAATGGCAAGGGTAAGCAAGGCTTAAAGGGAGAATCGGTGATTTCATCGATTTCACTCTTGCCTATCAAAACGCCTGATCAAGTATGGTTTTCTTTTAGTGCTGCGAATTTTCAATCACTTGCTTTAACCCTCAAGTTTTCTTCTTTTCCATTTTTGACAACTGCTAGTGTTTTGTATTTTTAATGATATTAGTTCTGACTTAAACCTAGTATGTATGAAAAGGTTCTCATTTCTCTCTGGAATTGGAAAAGGATATTGGGATCATATTGCTAGTACGCATGAAAAGGATATTGTTTGTTTGATCTTATTCATGTGTTATTAATAATGTTATGTTTATCAATGATCTTATTGCTACTGCTATTTTTCGAGTAGCTTTGCAAACAAATTCTAATGCTTTAGGAATATTTGGAGACAAACAAAAGTAAGGTAAACTTTATTTCAGTTAGTTTTTTATTCTTCCAATCCCACTAAAATGCAATTAGATCTAGTATGAGTTGGCGATCAGAACATAAATGCATAGAATTTTCAAGGGGATCTTGAAAAACAAGCAATTTCTGCTGAGCCATTATCCTTTTTTAGGTTCATTAGGGTTGATAGCATTGAAATAATCGTGTGATTACTTGACTTGTTCTTCAAGGATTTGGATTTTTGATGAACGCAGAAGACCGAGAGGAATCGAAAATGATGAGTTGGTCAATGAACTCTTTTCACTGGCATGGCCATGATCTTCAAAACAATCTGTCAACTGTGTATAGGAATTCATAGGCTTCGAAACATTTGAGCTTATATCTTAAGCATCCACTGTCGGGAAATGCGTTCTTATGCAATAGATTAGAATACCCTTTTATCATGTATTGCAACTTCAATCCATTGTGATCGTGACAGTTAAATGATGGTCTAATTCTGGTCGTAGATTGGACATCTGTGCTAAAATCACCACTTTTCCAGGCTTCAAATGGTGAAACTTCTTCATTGCCTTGTATGGATTTCTCTTTTTGATGTTTTTCGAAGACTACAATCATCGAGTTTAAGAGTCTTCTTTGTAGTTTTACAGATTCTTATTTTCAAAGACTAGAACTACACTCTAAATTATTGCTTTTTGAGAATTGCAGCAGAAATCGAATGACAATTTCCATTCAAGTTTTATTGTCCTGCAATAAGCCGGACCCACTCACTCCTGCGTTATTTCATTTTGAGCTTCCCGAGGTCAAAATTAGCCTACTTTTGATTGCCGGTATGGCTCTCCATTTCCCCTTCATTCATTTCCAAGAGAAATAAATCGTGACCGTTCATTTAATGGTCAAAGAAAATCACCGAATTGCAGACCGTTGATTTAGGTGCTGCAGAATGCAAATCACTTCCGACGCTGAAGGATTTTGGTAATTGTGAGGTTGATCGTTGGATTTCTCCTCACACAATATCTCGCTTATAAATCCTACATCTTGGGTTGAAGTTTTTTCTGCGATCTTCTCTTTTCGAATTCTATTATCTTGGATTTCCCGATTCGGTTCAAAGGGGTGAGCATGTCTGATGTATTGAATTCGTCGGTCGCTGCGAGAGGACGATTGGCCGTCCTCTCAGCTCACTTGGCCGCTGCCATTTCTACGGATTCTCTCGAGCTCCAACCCCTTTTACAGGCTCACTGCGTCTTGGCTCAGAATGCGATCTCTCCTCCCCAGCACCTTGGAGGTTCTTTGACCATCGTCGACGAGAGGACTGGAAAGAAGTACGAAGTTCGAGTGTCAGAGGAAGGAACAGCAAAAGCCTCCGATTTTAAGAAGGTTTTTACCCTGCTCAATTCGTAATTTCAGGAGAATGGTCATCTTGCACGTTGTTTATCATTTTGAGTCGCGATATTCTGCTTAATTTGTATCGTCGTATACAGTTAATTGTGTGTTCCATTGCTTTTCTTTTTGAATTGAACGTTTCCGTACCTAAGGTTCAGAACAATAGAGATGAATCATGGTGTTTGTGTTGATATCTTGAAACAAGAAACTTGGAGAACTTTCATGTTTTGAGGAATTACTCAAGATTGTATTAACTCTAAATAATGAAATTTAAAATTGCAGATAACTACAGGAAAACATGACAAGGGGCTCAAGATGTATGATCCAGGATATCTTAACACAGCTCCTGTCCGCTCAACAATAAGTTACATCGATGGTGATGAGGGTATTCTTAGGTACAGAGGGTATCCAATCGAGGAGTTGGCTTCTAGTAGTACCTACGTTGAAGTAGCCTATCTACTTTGTAAGTCGTTTTTCTGATATTACCAAAATTTGTTCTCTGTAAAATTAGTTAACTTCTAGACATGTAGTTTCTTAGTCTTAAACCATTCGTTGCTTGTATCAATATGTTCACACTGTGTAACACGTTCACTGACAAATTTGATCTTCTTAACAGTGTATGGAAGTTTGCCTTCTGAAAGTCAATTAGCAGATTGGGAATTTGCCATCTGTCAGCATTCAGCAGTACCTCAAGGAATTTTGGTGTGCTTAATATTTCCTCCTTTCTATAGAATCATGAAAGTTTCTGGTGACTTTGAGCATATCATGATGAATATTCGAAATGGACTAAATTATTTTCTTATGGTTAATGGTTCAATCTTCAAAAAGACATTTTCTAAAAATGAGTAAGAACGTACAGTGTGTTGAAGGTTTAGTCAAGTTTCAAATGGATTATTTGAGTATTCATTTTGCACTTATTAGAGTTTTGATATCATATCATCTTTAATATTATGTGATGTGATCGTCTTGTAGGATATTATTCAGGCAATGCCTCATGATGCCCATCCTATGGGAGTACTTGTTAGTGCAATCAGTGCTCTTTCTATCTTTCATCCTGATGCTAATCCTGCGCTTAGAGTAAGTTGACATGTTAATATGTTATCTCGACTTTTAGATTAATTTGTTAGTTTTGGAATAAGATATGTAGCTAATCCTAGTTTATAACCCCTGTTTAGGGCCAAGATCTTTACAAATCAATGCAGGTGAGAGATAAACAAATTGTACGAATTCTCGGAAAGGTATGCCACTTTGATGTTTTTTGTTTTTTCCCTTGCTTTTCCCCCAAATGGTTTACTTGGTGAATATGTATATGTTATTGCCTTTTTATGGTATTATATTTGAATCTGCACCTAAGCCATGCTAAACAATGTTTGCATAACGATAGGCACCAACAATTGCTGCTGCAGCGTATTTGAGGCTCGCAGGACGACCTCCAGTTATCCCTTCAAGCAATCTATCTTATGCCGAAAATTTTCTATACATGCTAGATTCGTTGTATGTTCCTTCAATAAATAGATTGCATTTTAGTTGTCTTGATAGATTGCTCGTCACTTGGTGTATTTTTCAAATGATTCAACTAATGTTGAAGTGTTGAGATCGAAAATTGCAGTGTAACTTGATTAGAATTTGTTTTTCAACCTTGCAGAGGAAATAGGTCTTACAAGCCCAATCCTCGCCTAGCTAGAGTTCTAGACATTCTCTTCATATTGCATGCAGAACATGAAATGAACTGCTCCACAGCTGCTGCTCGACATCTTGCATCAAGGTAGAGGATTTACTAGTTGACTGAATTTGTTCAACCTTTTATGTAACATGTCCTCAATCCTAATCTCTTAGGAATGAAAATGGTATCATATACTATAAGGATAGTAGTTTCTAATTTGAATTTAAATAATGGATGAATGAGAATTATTACAATCAATATCGGAGGGAATTTAAGAGGAAGACATATCCTCAAATTTTTGTTAAATGATTGTACTTTATGTATCTATAGATATATAATTGTGTGTTAATCTTTATGCTTGTCTATTTTATAACAAATCCTTTTGATTCCTAACATAGTTATGATGTTTTAGTGGCGTTGATGTGTACACAGCTCTGGCCGGAGCCGTCGGAGCATTGTATGGGCCTCTTCACGGTGGGGCAAATGAGGTATGCTCAACCCACTTTCTCTTAATCTATTTTGAAGTTGAGACTAATGGTTGTCCACAATCTATCTAAACGCATTAACACATTTTCAAAAGTTATTTCTCGATTTTTCGATTTTGATATTTTTTCCTATCTTTTTTTCAAATACTGATTTTTTTATTTATTTGATTGTAGGCTGTGCTTAAGATGCTGAATGAAATTGGAACTGTTGAGAACATTCCAGAATTTATTGAAGGTGTAAAAAACAGGTGATTGTTGCTTATAACTCATAGTCAACCTTAATGAAGTGATAACTATTGGACGACTTCTTTTTAAAACATAATTGAAACAATACACAAAACAGAGAACATGAAGTCACAGGTTTAGCAAAATGACGTTGAACAACCAAAAGTGACTGTCTTGAAAACCCTAACAATTAAGATGATAATTTATCAATGTTCATAATCATCTTCCCAGCCTCTTCTCCGCCTTCCCACCCCATGGGACTGAACAACCACGACCGATTTAACTGAAAAAACCTAAGAACTACAATGATATTCATCAGCATCCTCCTAATTCCACACACCCTAAGCGGCTCATTTGGAAAACCTAACAGCTAGCATGATAATTCATCAATGTTCATAAAACATCTTCTTAACTATGTAGAACAACCACAAGTCGCTCACTCGGAAAACCCTTAACACTAGGATGATAACTAGACTGAACCACGTAGCTTGGTGTAAATCTCTCTCGCTTGACTGTGTTAGGGATTATTTTGTAATTGAGATTACTTAGTAGAAGTAAGTAGCGGTTAGTGGAAGTTTAGTCGTAGTTAATATGAATTGGTGATGATTAAAGAAAGTTATGAGTTAAAGAGTTAATAAATAGAGTGGAAGATGAACAAAGTAAAATATCATTGTAGAAGTGATTAACTGGTGGATTCCTAAAAAAAAGTCTCTCAAAGTGCATACTTTTGTTACGTTTTCATATTTAATAATTTAATAGGATTCTTCCAGATCATGTCAGACCCATGCAATAAGAAGAGAAATTGGGGGTTCATAACTGTCGTTACTTTTCTCCAGGAAACGAAAGATGTCTGGTTTTGGTCATCGGGTCTACAAAAACTATGACCCAAGAGCTAAGGTCATTAAAAAATTAGCCGAGGAAGTGTTTTCCATTGTTGGCCGAGACCCTCTTATTGAGGTATTTTTCTATTTTCTTGACATATATTCTACACAAATATTAGTCACGAACCCTGCAGTTATTTATACGAACAGATTATGCTAGTGTCTGGTTTATTATGTTGAAAAATTGGCTAGAAACTATATGTGGCTATCTGAAAATATTTAATCTCATTTATAGGTAGCAGTTGCTCTGGAGAAGGCTGCACTAGCCGATGAATACTTTGTTAAAAGGAAGTTATATCCAAATGTTGATTTCTACTCTGGATTAATATATAGGTATAAATAGGACTTAACTTTGATTACCTTTTGATTGCTGCGTCTGATGAAAATATGAGCTTTTTATGATCAGGGCAATGGGTTTTCCAACGGAGTTCTTCCCCGTTTTATTTGCAATTCCTCGAATGGCTGGGTACCTAGCACACTGGCGAGAATCTTTGGATGATCCGGATACTAAGATAATGAGACCGCAACAGGTTGTTTCCACTTTCCTTGCATCAACTTAGTTCATGTTCTTGACTTTAAACCACCGTGGCTTGACTTCATGCTCTACTGACAACATTGCATGCGCATTTAGAATCAATCAAATGTTCTTCTTCGTTAACTTGAGCTCAAATTTAAAAGGGTGTAATTATGATTAAGAACACTTATGAAACAAGCTTCTTAAAGGTCAATATTATGCAAGATTAGCAGGGCTGTTAGCTTCTGTCTAATTATGCAGGTTTATGACGGCCAATGGCTGCGACACTACATTCCGCCCAAAGAGAGGATGACACTAAGTGATGGTGACAAGCTGGGCCAAGTTTCTGTTTCCAATGCCTCGAGGCGTCGGCTATCAGGAGCCGGGGTTTAGGCTTAATCCGGATCATTGAAAGAAGCATCACAATCAAGCAAATAAGTCAATGACATTTCCAGAGAGAGTTGTTTCCCTTCAATAAGCTCTGTAGTTCTTCTATGAGGCCTATGTTCATAGATGATACTTGTCTTCTCTTTTCCATTCTCATGTCATTGTGCTAAGAACCTTGAATATAAATCATTATTTTGCACTATAATGTTACCAAATTTATAAAAAACAGGTCAATTTCTTGACATGAAGCAATTGTGGGCTACCTAATAGACAGGGACAACGGCCAAGACAGAAAATCAAGTACATGGATAACAAAATCAAGTTCATAAAGTTGGATAAGAGGGGTCCACATAGATCCCACACAAGCCCTCCTTGGGGTTAACATTCCTCTGCATCTTCATGAATCCTTTTTCACCCCATCCCACTCCCCACGAGTTCTTCAACACCCAGTATTCGACCCCGTCATGGCTTATTCCATATCCGACCACCGCACCGGCATGATTTAGATTTGCGCCACAATCCCCGCTAAATATACCTCTGGAATAGAACCGGAACTGATAACAATTTGCCTGGAGGGCAACAGAAACCGGCTGGTTAGCCACCGCCTTGAGTAGCGCCGCTCTGTCGTATTGTGGCACTTTTTCGTACCCGTTTATGCTGGCTGCATTTCTAGATTGCTTCTGGGTGTCGCAGGCCGAATCTGCAGCCACGTATGGATAATCCGATTCGGTGTTGAGTCCTTTGTTTTTTATAATGTACTGGAAGGCTGAACCCATATTTCCACCTTTACATCCTATGTTGAAGCCATTGATGTCACAGCTGACCAATTGTTGCTCTGATAAATCGATTAAATTTCCTGTCTTTATTTTTATAATTCCCTCCATGGCTGCCACTGCAGAAAATGCCCAACAACATCCTGCAGTTTGAAGAAGAAATTATTTAGAAAAAAACAAAATTTATCAACTTTGTAAGACATGAAAACTTGTAATATGCTCCACCGCAGCTGCCTTGAGCCTTGACCGGTGTAACAGCTCCCATCTTTCGCCAGTCGACCTTCCGCGCCGCATTCGATACGTTCTCGTATTTGAACGATGTTTTCAACATCGAATTACTCGGAAGCTCCATTCTGTTCAATGTGGCTGCAAACTCCTCGTCTGTGAGATCCGCAGACTGGTTGATAGCCAGCTCGTAAGAATGGTTTGGCTCGCTGTTGAATTTATCGATTCGTTCAACGTTTTCCTTGAAAATCTCAAACCGAGTTTCCTTCTCCATTTCATTTGTGTATATTCGCCCATAACTTCTAATCCATTCCTCGTACTTCTCGTACATTGACATGTCTTGCAAACTTCTTGACACCACTTGGGTGGCCATTACTCCTAAAATGAAGACCACTACTAATGGTATACCAAGGTGTCCCATGACTGCTGACGATCTGCTTTAAAAAACATTCCAAATTGATCAATGAACTTCTCGACTTGTACGTAGGGTAAACTAGAGGTGAGTAGAACAGGACCAAGAACGTCGAAACCACCAAGTTTTGTCCCTTCTAATTTTTAAAAAACTATAAAACTGATAATTGGATTGTGAATAAAAAAAATAATCCAAATCATATAAAACTTGACTTAAAATTAAATAAAATCCAAAATAAACTAAAAAATCTGTTTCAAATCTAGTTTAATCAGTCAAAACTCGACTCAAATATAATAAAAAATATATTTTATTTATTTTTTTAATATAAAACAAGAATAAGAAAAATTAGAATCAACTCGTATTTCACGATTTTGATTCATTCATCCTTAAAACTGGCATGGCCTGGGATAAAACTAACATGTTTAAATCAATATTAACGTAGTGACATACATACAGACATACATATCTAGAATTTATGCAGACATACACACACGTACGTACAACCATTCATACATGCACCTGTTTGATGCGTCTACCCAACCTCGGCCTCCTCTATGTTCCCCTAAATTCTTGACCTCGGCAAGCTGTACCATCACAACTGGTAGCTCACCAAATTTATAGCTACCTGTGACCTCCATTTTATTTGAAAAAAGTAAACTGTTTCCAATTAAAACATACAAGATGCAGTTTCCAATTGGAGATCAAAACCCTAATCATTTCTCTCTTTGACAAGATGGTATTTCCAATTAAAGACCAAAACCGTAATCATTTCTCCCTTTGACGAGATGGTATTTCCAATTAAAGACCAAAACCCTAATTTTTTTTTTCTCGTTGACAAGATGCTATTTCCAATTAAAGACCAAAACCCTCATTATTTCTCTCTCTGGCAAGATGCTATTTGAAAAAATAAATTGTTTCCACTAGTGAATGTGGGCTGTGTATTTCTACGATGGTGTACATTTTTTGCTGTCGTAACATCAATGAGGTTTTTATTGGAGTTTTTAAAAGCTATTATTCAGACATACTGCTTTTTGCATAAATAAAGCTATAAACGTTCACGTTACATGTTGTTTTTAATTTGATTTTGACATTTAAGAGCGAAGAATATGGTATTACATGCCAGAAATAAACTTCTATGTATATCTCGAATAGTTTTATAGATAGAAATTATGTATATCTATAACAATTAAAAAATCGTTTACCTTTGATTTATAATTAGACAGTATTTCAATTTCTAATATCCTGTGTCAAAGTTAATCATATGCGAAACTAAAGTTTCCAAAATTGAATCAAACCATATCACGAACACCCCCTTGTGAGGAGGTTTTAATGTAAACTCAAACAAATTTGGACCATGAACAACTCTAGATGATTATGCGACTTTTCGTGGGTATTTCTTTATAGTGTCACTCTATTTAAAAGATAATTTAGATTTGAGAAATCTATAGATCATCGTTGCATAAGATTAAAGGGAGTAAATGAAAGTTGAAGAGAGGAACTTCATAGTTCCATATTCTCTTTCCAATTGTCCCACTGGAGCTTCGAGAAATCCTATGTACGTTTCGAATTATAAACCCCAGTCCAGGCACGGATTGAAAATGTTTGTATCAGTTCTTTCAAAATACATTAAAATGGTTACATAATTATGAATACATAAGTCAAATAATGCGACAAAACTAGGGTTTTCTAATCTTAATTTAGGGTTCATCGTCGTTTTGAAAATTTGATAGAGAACTTTCGTTCCTTTCCATTGTTTTCTTCCAACATTGATGCTTAGAACATTGGCACTGGCTCCTCCTCGAGCCACCCAATCCATCTTCTTCCTCTTTCTTAACAGAAGAATCCACCAAAGCCCTAACTGGCCGAATACTTTTCACTTGCTCATAAACGAGAGCTAGCCTCAACGCGTCGCTCAAGGAATTAGGTTTTTGTGGGATTATCCAGTCCTGCAAATGTTCTTTCAAACCGTCTATAAAAATCCCTATTACCAGGCCATCAGGGAGTCCATGTCCAGACCATTTTTTCAGTATCAACTGCAACTTCAAAAAGTAGGAACGCACGGACTCCTCCTCTTCTTGATTAATCATCATAAGCTCAGACCTCAATTGATCTACCAGTTCGATTTTACTGTATGCTTGCAGAAAAGATGACTTGATCTCTTCCCAAGTAAGCATCGGGTAGGGCTCGATGTTCAAATCAAACCAAAGCAAAGCCTCGCTCTCCAGCGTGACAGGGAAGATCTTCGTCATCATTTCAATGGAGGAGACGTTATTGGCTCGGCAAACTTTGGTAAACCGGCTTAAATGGGTAGCCGGAGACTCTTCCGGTCTGCCATGGAAAACCGGCAAAGATGCGATATTCAAGTAGGTCGTGGATTGATCAGAAGATCCTATCGCACTTGAACCAGTAGGTTTCGAAATCGATGCATGGGCTTGTGATGAAGATTGATCGGTGGCACCATTGTTGATTGATTCGGACGGAGTGAACGACTCGTCGCCGTCGTTGTAATCACTCGCTGAATCTTCGTATTCGTCGCCGTTAGATTCACGACGAGAAGAAGGAAAGTGGGTCGATTCATCTTCGGAGGAATTGGCTCTTCGGCGGGGATACGATTTAGAAGAACTTCTGAGTTTCTTCGTCATCTTTGATTTCTCCAAACCAAACTCGATTGTGTAATCGGAACTGCAAACGCCTGACGGTTTTGTTGTGTAAAAAGAAAGCGCCTGTTCGAGAAAATTAAAAAAGATTGCCTTCGTATGCGTAATTAATGCTTAAATTGCATAATTACTAGTCAACCCCCTATAGTTTTGGGTACTTTTCAAAAAACGTCTTAGCCTTTTAATTATAACAACTTACACGTTCAAGTGTAATAATTTTGCAAATGACATCTGAAAATCTTAAATCTATCAATTAACTTATCAAAATATAAATGTATTTTCAATTAACACCTTCAACTTTAAAATTTAATCAAGAGACACCATAACATTCAATTTTGGTCATTATACATTGTCTTAAGATTAAATTTTGATTTTTTCTCATTTTAACTTTTCATTTACGACCAATTGAGTCTAGTTAAACTATTAATTTACCTGCAAATTTGGTTCAATTCCCCGCTTTTGTACCTTTGATTTTACCAATCGTTAATGGGCCTTTCATTTTCAATCAAGAGTTTTCTTCCTACTTAAATAATAAAATTTAATGGACGAGTCGATTGGCTTCTAGTAGATAGCATAGACCAATGATGTCCAAGTACCAAAGATCGTGCCAGAGCACAGAGCTTGGAAAGACATCAATGGCGGACACGAAGACAAGACTAGTTTCCCCTCGAACAACCAGCGTCGATTATTCAGGCACAGGAAGGTCCTCCTCGAGCGGCGGAGCCGAGACCCAGTCGTCATTTTCATCGCGCACCATCCCCTTGTTCTTCTCCACCCACCACGACCCCGGCACTTGACACTCATCCTTGAGAAACTCACAAGACTTATTCACCAGCGCCAAGCTTCTGCTCACCTTCAGCTCGAACTCTTCGTCTTCTCCGTTCCACCCTGCAACGATATGCATCATGGCCTGCAAATTATGCCAGTCGCCTGGATTGGTCGAGTCCTTCAGGCTCGGAGACTTCCTCGTATCGATCTCCAGTTCTGTTCCAACGTCCACGTAGCCTAAGATTGTTCCTGGGTAGAGTGGAATTAGATCGATCTTGTTCCTGGTATGGAGAATATTCACGTTCTTCAGGCTTTCTAGTCTCTTCTTGAAATGTTTATTCCCCACCTGAGGACACCCGTAAATGAACGCCGACACTGGTAGGTCGGAGAAGCCATTCTCGGCTAGGTCGAATGCGCTTAGAACTGATAAACTAGCTCCCAAGCTGTGTCCTGTGAGGATGATGCTCATCTTCTCATCCTTGTATTTCTCTCTCAATTCTTTCAATTTCGACAGAACTTGTGTTCGAGCGCTTGATTTTGTGAATGGCGAATTTGGGTCGTCGGAAGTGTAGATTGTCAACCAACCTCTCATCACTTTCGGAGCTTTCTCGCCTTCTTCGTCTTCGCTGCTACTACCCGTCTCTTCTGTTTTAACCAGAGGCAGCAATGACTCGGCCGACTCTAACTCAGCCCCGAACACGTTAATCCACTCATAATTCCTCGTCGTTCCTCGCCACACGACGTAAACCTCACGACGACCTAGCGCTTTGCTTACTTGGTCGCTGGTTATGGCGATGTAGCCAATCCAGTTAGACTCCCTATCCCACGATTCTCGAGACTGAGAGTGGAGTAGTAGAGCCTCAGGCACGCTGACGCACGCAGTGGCGTAGAGGAATGAGACGACGTCGTAATTAGAGGCATTTTGAAGCATCACCTTGTCGAAGAAACAGGCCTTGCCGTAGCGGCTAGAGCCGCAGTACTTGGAGTTTTTGTCGTTGTTGAAGGCGTCATATGTGGCCTGGCAAAAGTCTCCGCAGCGAAGAATGAGCTCGCGAAGGCTGAGGTCGAGAGGCTGAAGAAGACCTTTCCAGTCGTTTGAGCCAATAAGATTTTCCCAAGTCGGATCTGAACTAGAAGCTGCCATGGGAGCAAAGCTTCGACCTCGAAATGAATAGACAGGAATGATGCAGAGACGGGAAGGGCCAGGCTGTGGATAAGAGTTTATAGAGTAGGATAAGATGGATCCGCGGAAACCGACCCAAACCGACTATTTGGTCGGATCCAATTATTTAAGTTTTTAAAATTGATATAACCTAAGCTATCCAAGCCGTTGACCAAGTCGACCAAACCCTTGACCAAACCGCCAAACAAGCCAGACCAAGTCGTTGGCTAAGCTCAGGCTCAAGCCAGACTAAGTTGGTCGTCGGCTAAGCTCAGGCCCAAGCCTGACGTGGACTGTGACGTGGACTGTGACGTGGACTGTGATAAAAAATAGCATATGTCGTTCAACAGAAGCCCAACGTTACTCAGGGCAGTCCTGATGGTTTTCAATTGCATATGTATACTGAAAAGGTTATTATCAATTAATTGATGTGGGATAAATTCATGACTAGGCTTTGAAGTCCACGCCATCCACTTAAAAGCTCATTACCAAGACCAGCCAAGTGCTGTATCCAAGCTCAACTCTCAGTACTTCGAGCCTCACTTTTTCGGCTATCATGTTTAAATTTGGGTCTCTTTCGAACCATGTTTTTGCTAGAGGATTTCAAGCCACGATTAGATTAAGTTCATTTTTGACGTGATAAATAATATTTAATGTAATAAATATAGTTATTGGCGGGGAAAAGAGAAGCGAAGCAGAGGAGCTGTAGTCTCTCTCACATGGCTTCCTTGCCCTCAGGCCCTCCTCACCAACATCAACCAACTGTCTCGCAGCCTCACCCTCATCCGCAGCAACAGCCTGGAAATGAATATCTGAGTCTCAATGTTCGCCGTTCCTCTCAAATGGACTCCGATAAGGTTCTCTCTCTCGGCCTGCTGTTTCTTTGTCTTTCTGACTCTCTCTCTCTCCCTCTCTACGTGTTTGTTTTCGCTTTTGTGCGTGTGAGTATGGTATTGGAGTTGGATTGTGTATGATCCAACCCAATATCTCCACAACCGACCGATTCGGGAGCGATCTAGATCATTTCTGATTGTTTCTTTAGTCAGAGGGGGTCGTAGATTGTGTCAGCGAGTATTTTAATGTGCTGTTTCATTGAAGGAGTTTATGAGTGATTTGGCGTAACTATAATCTAATTTGATATTTCTTGACTTTTTTGCTCGAAATTTTAATTGCGGTTGTTTCCCTATGCTTTCATCCTTTAGTACCTGATGAGAATACTATGAACTGGAAATGAACTTTTGAAGAATAATTAATTTGTATTAGCCTCCTAACGATGAAAGAGAACGCTAGCCGCTTCATTCCTTGAATCGAGCTTTAGAGCTTCACGCAATATTAGTTTAATTGCTAATTCGCTCTCTTTTTCTCGCTAGATTCTGCTCTATATTGCTAGATTCTGCTCTATATTGCTCTGCGTTTTGATTTTGAATGCTTACTAATCAAATAGGCAATGCCTGGGAGATATTGTCTTGAATGTTCACTTAAGATGGTCTCATGTTAGTTTAATTTTTCAATGGTTAAGATCCTCCGACAGATAGGATTATCTGATACTATTCACAAATTAGTTAACCTGCATTTTCAACAAATTTCTATTCAGCCATATTATACCGTAGGTTCTAGCTATATTTATTCTTTCATTTACCTTAGATGATTTATTTTGTGCAGGAAATGTCATCTATTCATATTGAAGGGAATGATGCAGTAACTGGACATATCATCTCCACTACAATTGGAGGCAAAAATGGCGAGCCAAAACAGGTATTCCTCTAGCAAAAATAGTAATATCTTGGTTTTACTAATGAAAATGTCATGTTAGTGTTTTCTTGCTAGTATGATATTTCATTTAGCAGAACTGTGAGTTGGGAAATGATAATAACTTATTTAAGCTCTTAGCAGTTGTGGGGAACATTGCTGTTGAAAGTTTAATTTAAGTTGTTAAAAGTTGAGGTTTAAATTCTTCTTTTTTTTTTTATCTGAAACTCGTTTCAGACCTTTAGCTACATGGCAGAGCGAGTCGTAGGCACTGGATCATTTGGAATAGTTTTCCAGGTACTCCAGAGTAGATTTTTTATTGGAGTAAATTTGTATGCTCTTGTTGATCATTAAAGACTTTATCAATTCTTCAGGCAAAATGCTTAGAAACAGGAGAGGCAGTGGCTATAAAGAAGGTTTTACAGGACAGACGATATAAAAATCGTGAATTACAGTTAATGCGTTTGATGGATCATCCAAATGTAGTTTCCTTGAAGCACTGTTTTTTCTCCACGACTGGTAAAGATGAACTTTTCTTGAACTTGGTAATGGAGTTTGTTCCTGAGACTATGTTCAGAGTTCTGAAGCATTACAGCAGTGTGAACCAGACAATGCCACTTATCTATGTTAAACTTTATACATACCAGGTACGACTTCATTTATCATCCAGAGTTTCGTTTTGGTTTGATACATACTAAAAAATCCTAATATTTTTCTTTCAGATCTTTAGGGGGCTGGCATATATTCATTCTGTTCCTGGAGTTTGCCATAGGGATGTTAAGCCTCAAAACCTTTTGGTATGTCTTCCTTCTTTTTTCACTATCGTTATGGACGTAGACGGGTATTCTGAGCTTCTTTTAATCTAAAACGTCCAGGTTGATCCTCTCACCCATCTGGTGAAGCTTTGCGACTTTGGAAGTGCAAAAGTTCTGGTACTTTTTTTTTTTCTTTTTGTTTGTATTTAACTCACTCTTATTTTGCTAGTATGCGAGTACAGAAGTATTGTGTGCTTTCGTGATGCAGACAGAAAGAATCAAAAAAATTAGTACAAATAATTACCTACGTATACTTTAATATGTTCCCTTGTAATTACAATTTGGCATAAATTTGATCTTGATTTTATTCTTTTTGTGTACATCAACTTCATATTTCTTTTGATTTCATTTTCTTAATCATTGTATTCCACTTCCATCACCAGGTTAAAGGTGAAGCAAACATATCCTACATATGCTCTCGTTACTATCGAGCTCCTGAGCTCATATTTGGTGCTGTGGAATATTCAACTTCCATTGACATTTGGTCAGCTGGTTGTGTTCTTGCTGAGTTGCTTCTGGGCCAAGTTAGTAGCTTATATCATCTTTGACAATTTACTTAATGATGTATGATGATATTTTTCATGGAAAAGCTAACCTTTCGATTGCATTGCTGTTGATTGTTCTTATTTAAAGCCACTGTTTCCTGGGGAAAATGCTGTAGACCAACTTGTAGAGATAATCAAGGTGAAGGCCTTGTGATGTTCATAAGATGAAACTAATTTCAGTTATGAAGTATGGAGATTGTGTGGTCATTTTTTTTTTGTATTGATCCAGGTTCTTGGCACTCCAACTAGAGAAGAAATCAGATGCATGAACCCAAACTACACAGATTTTAGGTTTCCTCAGATTAAAGCACATCCATGGCACAAAGTATGCATTTCCAAGTTGTGTTTCTGTAGAGTGTTTGTTGTCAAAAAGTTTAAACTTCTGTTGCGTGTACTATAATTGCCATTTTACTATCATTTGATTTTTAATTGTTTGAATTAGGTTTTCCACAAGAGAATGCCCCCTGAAGCAATCGACTTAGCTTCTCGTCTTCTTCAGTATTCTCCAAGTCTTCGTTGTACTGCAGTGAGTATAAGTTCTTCAAGTGATGCACTATATTAAACGTTAGTTGAGTTCCACTGTTAAAGGGGCGGAATCAAGAGCTGAACATATTGCTCTAAGTTGTAGGCTGCTCTAGTTGCTGTATGAATTTTATTTGTGTTCCTGACTCAGCTCTTCTGTCGTATTGTTTCAATGCAGCTCGAAGCTTGTGCTCATTCTTTTTTTGATGAGCTCCGTGAACCTAATGCCCGCCTTCCAAATGGGCGTCCCTTGCCTCCCCTTTTCAACTTTAAACAGGAAGTATGTTTACAGTATGTATATCCTAGAAATTTTTAAAGGTTTTTCTTAGCTTTTTGTAGAATGAGTATTTGAATTTGATATTAGTGCTTTGTCTGCTCTGCTAGGCTGTACCTAAGAATATTTGGCATCTAATTAGGATCTTGAATCTTCTGTTAATATAAAGATATAATATAGTATTTGATGCTGCTTATGATGAACGGTGTCCATATGATTGAGTTTTATCATGGCTTGATGCTGATTCCTAAAATGATGGAGAATGTCATAGGCTCAGTTATATAAAAAGCTAGAAGTGTGAACTACAAACCTCATTCACTTCAATAGAATGATTCGTTTTGTTTCTAAATGCATTTACTT
Source organism: Begonia fuchsioides (assembly GCA_003255005.1). NCBI lineage: Eukaryota > Viridiplantae > Streptophyta > Magnoliopsida > Cucurbitales > Begoniaceae > Begonia > Begonia fuchsioides. The sequence continues at coordinate 1,180,396 of QAOC01009333.1, forward strand.
AATATCCAAAATTTTTTAACCCTAATTATTTGATTCTTCCGACATTCAGATCTCTGGTGCATCACCCGACCTCATTCGCAGGCTCATTCCAGAGCACGCTCGGGGGCAGATGAGTTTGAGCTTACCACAACAAGCACCTATGTAGAATTAAAAAAAAAAACAGAAGGAAATGTGCATTTTTAGCGAAATGAAGCGAATCCGAGGGATCCCGTAAGGCTGCACGACGAGTATGTTAGCCTAACTCAACCCTGCAATGATATTTATAAGTATGTGTAAAATGCAAATTCATGGTTGTCTCCGATTTCATTTGTAGCTGTAGTACACATGCTTTCCCGAGTCTGTAAATGTTTTTGCTCGTTAAGATTTAAAAGATGTACGTGTCCTAGAGTGTAAAAACGGATGGGTTGTTCATTTCTAGCCAGGCAGGGCTGGGCTAGCTTACTTTGAAGCTTGGTTTACGGGGCTCTTGTCCTTAGAGCTGTTGGTTTGAGACAATACTTGATCATATTTTTTCTATCATACATGGTGCATTCTGTGTTTAGCTTTCCTCCCCTGCTATAGACTGGTCTAAATGCCCTAGATGATAACGGGGAGAAGAATTATGAAGTCTCAACTTAAATCTATTTTAATCCATTGTCTGCAGACTTAAATCTCGACCGTTGTCAGATACATTTGTATCTGTCACCCAATGTTCTCTCTCTTCCACGCACCGGTCTCTGCTCAAGCCATTCCCCATCACTCAAAATATACACCAAAATATAAAAAGCATCTATTGGATGTATTTTAATATTGACGCAAATGGAGAGCGATTTGACTCTGGAATTGATGTGAATATCTTTCTGGAATGCAGCTTAGACATGGGAACTAGATAGAATAAGAGTCGTGAAGAAAACTCAAATAATACAGTCCATGCAAAGACCTCGTCATAAGATTACTTAGAAATCTCGAATGAAAGTGCTCACAACAAGAAACTCTAAAAAGGGAAACGATTCAAGTAATCTTCCACGACCATTCATTCTCCTTTCTCTACGAGTTCTGCTCCTAGGCTTGCTCGATCGACTTCTTTTCACACGCCTAATCAGTGGATAAAGAATTAGCTGTAAATATAATGAATGTCTGTATACAACCATAGAACGATCCATGGCGTGAAAATTATGAACAGTCTCAGTTGAAGAACTAAGAACTCCCTCACGAATCGCCTAAACTAGAGAACCCTTCTTTAGTGTTCAAGAACTTAAACACAACCCAGAATTACTCCTATCGTCCTCCAGCCAAGGCCTTTTCTGCGCTGTCCATCTCTTCCAATATCCTCACCTTCCTCTTCGCCGGAATCGGAGCCGTGGGACCGAAACTGACGTAATGGCCGGAGACGGCGTTCAACGCCGAGTAGATATCTCGGAAAGAAACACGGCCAAGCAGAGCTTTTTCCCTCCGATACTTGGCAACCCATGAGTTAGAGGTTTCTCTCAGATCAGCCACTGCGTCAGCGACGTTTGGATCATTCTTCTCCATGCTAATCGTCGCTCTCACCTTGCTTATTACCTCCGATGTCTCTTTGACGTATTCTTCGTCGGGAGCTGCACGCGCCGGTGCCGGATAGAAAACAACAGCCGGAGCGATAATGGAGGCTGCGATAGATATGAAAATTCGCCGGCGAGGCTGTTCGGCGGCGGCGTTTGTGACGATGGAGCTGCATTTCCCGGAGATACAGAATCTGGGTGCGTAGTTGGGTTTAACAGTAGGGAGTGGCTTTGGATTTGAGGTCTGAGTAATGAGTGTAGGGGAGGCCATATTTGCAGCTCGAGCTCAAGTGAGGAAGATGAGACTGTTCTTGGAGGGATGAGATTGAGTTATTGGGTTTATGCCACGTGTCATCATGATCAATCAACCTTATCTTGTTTTCTAGTAGTTAATTGGATGGTCAGATATAAGTAGATTAGCGAAATTTAGACATGAAAAAAACACCTGATTTGAATTTGCTAATCACAAATTTTCAAAAAAGCCATGTCCATTATCGTCTATGTTACATTGACGTCCCACAAAAGTAATGAATTGGATAAATACGAAAAGTAATTTTATCTGGACATTTTAACAAAAATGGAAAAGTAAAACAATAAGTCGTAAAAAAGAATTATTTTAATTAGAATTATTAAATAAATTTCATGTAAGTGAATTATAATTTGATACTTCAATATGTATAATAAAAAATATATTGAAATAATAAACTTTACATTACTCTTTGTCTAATTACAAAAAAAATGTTATTGTCAACCAAGTGTAAAACCTGAATATTTTGAAAACAAGAATTTTTAACCCCTCTCTGCTCCAATCATTCTTATTTCATCATTTTTGTTGATAAATCCAAATCCTAATAACAAATGATGATCACTACAAGTGCCAAAACCAGTAAAAATCATGCACTGTACGTCGTGTTTTTTGTTTCGAACTCAAATTCTACCTTTTGAAACTACTTGTACCAAGTGCAGTGTTCTAAGATCTTATCTTCGTGACTGGCATTGGAGTTCTAGCTCAAAAAAATCCAGATAATCGTGAAAAACTAGTACAAATTCGCCACGTGTAAAGCTAGGCAAGGTCATTACAAAAGACTCATTAGTTGCAAATCAACGCTCGTGTCCAAGATAAATAACTTGTGATGAAGATGTTCGAACATAGTAAAAACACACTTACAGTGGTAAAGACAAGGTCCTCTGGGTTCCCGAATTATGTGGCTTGATATCCCACGAAGAAACCTGTTGCGTTTCGGACATTTCAGTGAACCGCATTGAGATTTCTCGGATCATCAATTCACCACAAAAAGGGCATTCACTGGCTATCACCTCATCCAACTGTAATCGAAGCTGTGATCAAGTTGAATGGGAACCCATTTTAGTCTTAAGGACCAACGAATTCTATGCCATAAATGATCCACATTCAAATCAATGCATAGATCCAACACTACTGATGAACAAGTAACCACATCTGATTGAACATGACATTGAAAGTTAGGCTTGGTTTTAAATTCGATGAACCAAATCATCAGCGTTATTGTGACATGTCATTTGCATTCAGAAGAATTCATTTTCTTAGAGAAACAATAGAAAAAAATACGAAAGAAAAAGAAAACCTTTTCTCCAGGAGTCGGACCAGAGATTGACTCATCAATTGACATAACGCTTGAATCCTTCCTCATTTCTCCACCAAGTAGGGTAATTTGCTTTTGCAAATCTAGTATATATTCTGCCTGTAATACATTTAGGATAAGAACGGATCAGAAAATTAGTCTCAATTATGGTTGGTAAAAGTCTTTTCAAAACGTATAAAAAACCTGAAAAGGCCCAATTTATATGGGTTTAAAGTACTTAGTAACTTATATTTTCTATAAATAGGTAAGATTAGTAGGTGAAAAAGATAAGGAAAAATTAGGGTTATCTTGGGGGTGGAGAGCTGTCATTAATGTGCTCTTGGGAGGAAGCAAGCACCTCAAATTGCATGTTATTGTGTATGTTCGTTTATCGTTTAATCTATCGTTTTCATAATTTTATTGTCTTGTTCTTGGTATTTTTGGTTGCTTGATTTTTCATAGGAGGGGTCCAATCAGAACCTCAGAAATATAAACTACAATAATATGAGAAATGGACAAAACGGGAACATTAACCATTCTACATATACCACATGCAGCCATCATCTTCTAAGAAAATAAATAGAGATTAATGAGCATGCAATTGACAAGAAATTAAAAAATAATAGAATCATGAGATTACCTTTGGATAATATTCATTCAAACAACTTCACAAAAAATTGTATTAACATAATTCATACACCAATTGAAACAAACTCTGGCAAGTCATCATATGCAACAACAAAGATAGTACAAAAAACAATAGACGACTTACTTGGGCTTCACTAGTACACCGAGTTACATGGGCAATCAGACATCCAGCATGGAAGGAATGTCCGCATGGAAAGACATAGAAAGGTGCCATTGATCCCACAGATGTATATCCCCAACCCAATCGAAGGTCTCTACCAACAACCAATATTTTACGCTTGCACACCTTATAAAACCAAATTCACTAGTCAAGTTACAGACACCGAAATAGATTATCTTATTCAGTTGGGAGAGTACAAGTTAACTTTCACCTATTTTCAACAAAAGTAATGCTATATTTATTTTTTTATAACACATGTTGACGTGTCGAACTGTGCATCGTACAATAAATATAATATATAATTATTTTAATTATAATACATTAAATGTAATTTCAATAGAAGTAATCACAACTTGATACGTCAGCATATATAATAAGAAAATATACCAAAAAGATAAATCTAGTATTATCGTTTCAACAATGATAAAATATTGTATTCCATTGTGTACTAAAATGTCATGGTGCTAGTAGGGAGCAACCTAAGAAGTTGCCAAAGGATACTAGAAAAAATTATATGAAAGAAGCAATTCAATACCCCACATTCCTCATCACGATCGATCACAGCGTATCTTTGGGCAAGGGCATTGATATCATTTCTGATGTTGTCTGCACCATGTGTTGCATCGTTCATCTCCAATTTCAATTGTTCAATCTGCTTATTATAATCCTCCAATGATGAGCATATTGCCTCCTGCGAAAAAATGTTACGGCAGATTAAAGCAGTTTAAAATCCTACAGATGGAGAGTAGTAATATTTGAAAGCACTTCACATCAAATGTTTAAGTGAATTAGGCAAATAACAAACATCTGTAAATTAATAAAAATCATTTGAAAAAAAAAACATACAATGTATCTACATGACGACAAAGAAACAATTCAGTAAAAGAAAAAATTCAGTAAATTATCAATAAAAGCCAAATTGACTAAAATAAACGGTGAAAGAATACTGTTTTTTCTTTACAAGAGTATCAAAATATACAATTAACTTTTACACTCATTTCAATTAATATAACGCAATCCTCTTAACATCTACAGCATATATTTAAGATCCACTATTATATTCATTTATAAGATAAACAGAATGTATTACAAAGGAAAAAACAAAAGAAAACAAAGAGGGGTCTTCCCTTGTAAAAGCTTGACCATACAATCAGTGAATAATCACATATATCTCATACTCCAAGCTTGTCCTCTGTCATTTGTCTCAACACGGAACTAGAGATAAAAGTACCTTAAAGTCATCGATAAGAGCAAAGTCGGGAAAAAATGGCAGAATGTCTTCTATCTTCAAAAGACCATCAGTTTCCTTTAGAAATGCTATTGCTTTCCTAATGTTCTCCCTTTTTGTTCCTTTTTCCTGTTCAATTACATGCTTGGCAACCATAAGCCAAAGCTTCTTTCTCAAGTCTTCATCATCCTCAACCTTGTCAGCTTCAGCCATAGCAAGCTCAAGATCAACCTAAAGCAGCATAAAATTAACAAAAAAAAAACATTTTCATGTATGAAACTGTAATTAATTATCAATGACATAAAAGAATATGCATGTTCATATCATGTTAGGTTTAACACGTTGTCACTGATATTAAGAATTTAATGCAGAACAGAAGCACAGATAAAAAGGCCATTAAAGTTAAAGGAACAAATATGAAGGATAACCAGAACTTCATAATGTAACCAAAGAAAAATATCAAGCCAAATTAACATGTTAACTTTTTCCTGGGCAATAAAAGACAAAAATGTGTCAACATAAACTAATTCTATTACCCGTAAAGCTAGAGCAACTGCTTCTTCATGCATTGCCATCATGCTATAGATATGAACACATGCACGCATCCGTTTTTCCTTGAGGCAAAGACGCAAAGCATACTTAGGATCATAAAAAAACTCAGGGCTATTTTCCTGTCCTTTCCCAAACTTGCATTGGAGAAACCACAAGAGAGCATTATCATCCGCCTGGATATGATATCAACATCACTAAGCCTTAGAAAGCCTCTCAAGTTTCCAAAAAAAAAACAGGGCAAGCGGTCATAAAGAGACATGAAAAATTAGAAGTCATCTACTTATTCAACTCTAGAGGAATACTCAATAAAACAGTCAATATGTCACCAGCAAATCATTTAACATAAAGAAGCTCTATAAATACGTGCCAAAGACTTAACTACAAGTTTTCAAAATTTATATCGAATAAGAAACAGCAAACTGCTTGACATATAAAGAAAGCAAAAACTTATGGGTTCCGGGATCTTCACAATGCAACCATGGAAAATATATTTCTAACTCTAAACTCCACATTTTTCCTAAATTTATTTCAAACAATAAACAGCAACCTGCTTGGCATATAAAGAAAGCAGCAAGTTATGAACTCCAGGATCTTCATTATGCAACCGATGCACACAATGTTCTAAATATTTGATGACTTCGTGAGTTTCATTCCTAAATGATAAAGTAAGATCAAGTGAGAAAATTATAGTAAGAAAATAACGCAAAGTTTAAGGAAATAAACGGACAAATAGTAAGCTCCTGACAATACACATATACATATATATACAAACAAAAGAAACCTTTGATACTATAAGCTCTTTTACAAGCTTTTGATAAAAGCGAGTCTTGACAAAAAGTGTAGTCGCAACTAATGTGTAGATTAATCTTACATTGCATATCTGCACTTTCTGTGATTCTCATTTAAATTCAAGCTACCCTGGATCTTTTACTAGTAAAAGATATACTAAATTTAGTCTCTCATATAAGTTTACTATAATAATATGCATTATCTGATATATGCGTCTTAATATATTCAAAACCATTTTTCCACAATGTTTTTTATCAAACATAGGAAATCTATCAAATAGAAAGCTTGCGATTTACTTGGCATGAGGTTCACTTGAATATCGCATCATCGCAGGAATTAATTTTCTTGGGTTCAAATTCTTTGTGTTCATCCAAGATTCTACAGTTTCATATGCATCTAGCATAATTAGATCTGGTCCAAATTTGTACTGCAATCGAATACAAAAATACAACAGATGACACAAGGTCAAAAAGAAAATAAAAAAAAATCAATTAGAAGCGTGACTAAAACTTAATATGAGAGAGAGAGACAGAATTTTACAAGAAGAATTCAGGAAACTTCACACACATACCTGAAGATCTATAGAAACACCAGGTTTCTGAAGCACTTCTAATGCCTTCTTTGATTCTCCTTGCTGAAATCAAGAAGTGTAATTACATAAAACAAGAGAACTAAGTTATCCAAAAAAAATATGCATTTGGTTTCTATTGAGCTTCTAAAACATGAAAAGAAAAGAAAAAAAACAACCGACCTCAAGGTCGAAAATGAAACCTAAAGCAAAACGAAACTAACAGCAAGTTGGATTGAAATTTTGTGGGTAGCCTAAACATAAAATGATTGGTTGACTTTTTTTTTTAAAGATGAAGATGTAAATGTAATGGTATCTCGTAGAGTATCTCCATATTCAGCTCTTAGGACATCACAATGAGTATGATGACATTAAAAGCATTTCATCACAATTTAGACTCTGGAGTACCTGAATATAATGGTGGACGACAATTTCATACTGCCCTTTGAGACTAGCAAAAAATACCAGCTCCTCAACCCGACCATAACTGCAAATGTCATCAATCGGAAATCAATGTTTTGAATTGACATTAAGATTACAGAATTCTAAGAAAAATGTAAATATTTATGGTTCATATTAGATCAAATGTCGTAAACTTCAGTAGTCGTAAACTTCAGTAGTTGAGAAATGAGATTCAAAACTTAAGGTAATCATATTAATATCTAATAATTATATATTCAAGAATTAACAAAGATAAAAACATGTGAACTATCCAAAATCACCTTTCTAGAAGTTTCATGGCAGTTGCTTCGTCCAATACATCTTTGCAATCACTGAGAAAAGCACGAAATTCTATAATGATTGATTTGTACTCTGAATTGTAATTGTCCATTGCCGTATCATCTTCCAAGAGTAGCCGATTAATCTAAAATTGAAATGCAGTAGAGAGGATGTTGAACTAGATGGATCAATATAGTACATGTGATAAGTAACTAAGAATGAAACTCTTTTAAGAAAAATTCCACGAAAAAAAGCAAAAAAGAATAAACCTATCCTTGCAAGGGCTAACAAATTTTATTTTACCATGGGAGAATGTTTCAGAATTCGTCTTTTCTAGGTTATTAATATGGGTGTGGTTAGGTGAACGCACTACAACATATTTGTCTCAGACATTGCTATTGAGTAATGTGTTCTGAAATATTATGTGGCATATCAGATATCCCCTAACAAGCAAACAATGTACCAAACATTTCATACAATTTGCATTAGCCAACCTCAACCATTTGAGGTTTTATTTTTATTAAATCTAGGTTATCCAAGCCCATTTACATCCATCTGTATTATATAATGGTGGTATCGCATAAAAGATTCTGAAATTCCAAAAGTTGCATCATAGTACACTAGAAACTTAATCCAACAATGTACAGAGGAAACCTTATGATCTAGAAAAGACAAACCTTGTCCAAGTATAATTCGGTTATCCATGTGGAAACCATTGTTATTTGGCATTTATCATCCTTAGCAAGGTTATCAAGTTTCCGCAAGAGGAATGTCCTTAAAGCATCCTGCAGATAGAATTCAAACATAAATTCAATGACACACTAAGCTCCGTGTATATAGATGCATTACTTCATCTGCACTACTTCAACCAGAAGTTAGCACTAAGGTTGAAAGGCTGCCAGCATTATAATTTACTAAAAGTCTACTTCCGGTGGTGGGCCAGTTTGGAGAGAGATTCTCTCTGCCCATCAAATTCCTTTTACATATTCTAATGTTTTCATTCTTCATTTGATGACATTGGTGTTCTTTACTTTCTAGGATCTTCTCCTTTTCAACAATTTTTTTCAAAGTTTATGCATTTTTTGTATTTTATATTTTCCATACTTTATATCTTGTAAGGTTTCTTGACGATGTGGTCGCCATGTAAGATCATAAAAGGAATTTGGCAAAGATGTCGAGTGTAAAGCAGAAACAGGAAAGTGGTCATATAGGTTGTCATTTAACTCTGAATAAACTTTTCAATTGAAAGCAATATCAAAATTTGTTTAAGAGTGCTGTTGATACGAACACAGAGAGAAGGGGAAAATAGCAAACCATAATTAAAACAAAAAAGTTATTTATTTCCTGCATATTTTATGTAAAAAAGTTTTAATCCTATTAAAATATTCATCACCTGTTCACCAGCACTAATAAACTTCAAAGTGATCTCTTCAAACGATAGTACATGGCTTATCTGCACAAAAAATTCATCCATTTAAAATTTCCCCTTTCAGCAAAAAGCCAAACGTATCCTTAATTAGATGGACTCTAGAGCCTACAATAGAAGGCTTCATACTTTCAAAATCGCTTATGAAGTTGCTCTAAGTCAGTACATTAATTGACCTTTCAAATACTAATCTGATAGCGTTGAAGTAGAGGAAGGTCATTTTTTGGGGAAGGCATAGTAATTCAAAAGCAACCGTATATATAAGCAAAATTTGTAGTGTCTACCAGTTTGAAATCTGTTGAAATATTGTGATTCAAAATGAGCAATATCCTAGCTAGGAAATCTCCCTACTCACAACAGTGATCGCATAATCAGCAATACAATCATAATGATGTCCAATGAAAATGGGGCAACATGAAAATTTAACGTGAATGATAAGATAACATTCAATACGATATTAAATGATTACTTTAGCTAAAATTAAGATCAAGAAAAGATATTTCACCTTTGCAAAGAAGGATGCTGCTCTAAGATAATCCTTAGATATTAAAGCAGCTTCGGCCTGAATCAAGCATTATTTTTTTAGACATGAAATACAATAAGACAGTTAGAAAATCCTTAAGAGCCTTAATGTGCCCAAAATAACATAAAATGTCATTTTTACCACTAGAACTTTCAATTTTAACTTGAAGAGATTAGATTCTTAAGAGTTATGATAGAGGCATTGTAATCACATAAACTACATCAAGATCTATTACTGAAACTATCAATAATACAGGATACTTACCTGAGCCAGATATACTTGGTCCCTCTGGAGAAAATCGCGACAATTGGAAAGTGCTGCAGCATACTCTTTCATGTCTAAATAAACCTTCCACATATCCCGGCCTTCGTCATTTACAGACACCTGTATAAGTTGAAAAAAGAGGAAATTATATTCCTTGAAAGATGCATTTGAACTGTAAAATTCTACAGAAGACATACCTGAAAAATAGAGTTCTGGTCATATGCATAAAACAACCCAGCCGTGGCATCACTACATAATCCAAGGATACCTCTCGACACTGATTCTGATGTTTGATCAAACTGAAGTTCCTCTATGATTTGCTCACTTATTCTGTTAACAACCTGAAAAGGTTTTAAAAATATTATCAATGAAATAAATCAAGAAAAGAAAGTGAGCTTTAGAACCCTATCAAGCATTGTAATCCAATAATTATTCGCACTTGTTAGGCTCAAACATATTTATTTCACAAAAAAATCCCTAATCCAAAGCTACACATCGCTCATGTGTGCATTAAGTGGTGAAAACACAACAGTAGCCAAAACTTAGGAAAGCAAAACCTCCATTCATGTCTATAGAACATAAACAGGAGGCTCATATGGCCCTAACACTTGATAAGCACATTCGAGAAAAAAGATCCATAGACAGAGAGAAAAGAAAGTTTACAGACTCTGAATCTATTAATGGAGGCTTGTACTCGGCATACCATATCTTACAAATTTTTCCTTTATCCACCTTTCTCACATAGAACTCCCGTTTATTCTCCTAACCCTATTCCATGTCATCCTCCTCTTTTACTCAGGACAACTTTCTATCACTCCTTTGCTGCATCTTGGTCATACCTTTTGGCAGCTTTCCACTCCTTTTTTTCTCCTATAGCAAACTTCCAGATTGGAGGCTAGGAGAACAAAGTTTCATTTGACACTTTTCATTCAAGATGATCTAAATACACATGGAAAAAGGTATTGCTCAAATAATTATTATTTATTATATATTTGCTTCACAATTAATTCAACTACTTATTATCCATAAATGAAAGTACAAGATCTGATACACGACATTCTTCTATAATTTAAAACCAACTGATTCAATGAAATAAAGTAAAATTAAAAAATCTTCTTGTAATGACGGTTCAATTATAAACAAATTATTGCTTTATATATAAAACATAAACAATTAAATGACATTGCAATAAAAATCTACATTATTTTTCATCCTGAGTCTCCGAATACAACACATTTTAACTTTATTACCAGAAGTAAGATATGGAATTCAGACACTGCTATTGAATAGTAAAATAAACAACTCCGAAGAAGGCTTTAAAAATTTTCATTAATAGTAAAATAAACTGATTCACAACATACAACACTGATAAACTTATAATAGTAAAATGAAATCAAATTAAAAGCAAAGTCTAACTCACCTTAACTTTATTACCAATAAGCAGTAAGAAATGGAATTCAGACACCGCCATAGAACTCGGTTTAACAACTCCAGCACCTTCAGACAGCTTGGAGTAGTCTAAAAGAGCCTTGTTCTCCACGAAATTTTCATCACCATTTGGTGAACTGTGCAAAAGGTTTATTAATCAAAGATGAAAAAAAAAACTATTAATACGGTTGGTATTTCCATAAATCAGTAAGTCTTTAAGAAAAGAACATGCCTTAAGCTTAACCACATAGAAGAGGGAAAGCAGAACAATTAAACATTTCTATCAGGACAAGTGTTAAGAAGACATCGATGAACATCAAAAATAAATTACATGGAATAGTTGTCATAAGAAATATGTGCATCGGAAATGTATAACCTACCTGTGTTGAGCTCCAAAGTTTAAGCCACCATGATATATTCCAGCTCCAGAAAGCCAAGCAAAATGTGTAGCTCTTCTTTGTTTGATGAAAAAATGTAGTTCACTGAAGTAATCAGGAGATAAAGTTCATGGTCATCAAACAGGAAAGACAAGAAAAATATATTTTCCCTTACTTGCTAACTAATAAATTGTGTCACAAATGAAAATAAGAGTTTACTTGATACATGATTTAATCTTTTGCAATCCATTTGCAATTCAAAAAATTATATTAAGAAGACAAATCCATTAATAGTATTTGCCTGTTCAATATTTCACCAGGCAGTTCCATGAAATGTACTGCACGTTCCAAATAACTGGAAAACACAAACTAGATGTACAATGATTAGCAAGCAACAATAAACAAGGCAACACTGAGTTAGCAATCTAGAACCTGTCATAAGAGAGTAACAATAAACAAGGCAACACTGAGTTAGCAATCTAGAACCTGTCATAAGAGAGTATAAGTTCAAAAACTTAGAGCTAGTTTTTAAAAAATGAAGTTGAGAATGAATTATTAGATTTTGTGGAAACTAAGTGCATCAAACAATGATGAAATATTTGGCTGAAAGGAAAGACAAAATGCGGGTTATCAAGATCTTATCACTCTCCATATATATTTGAGGAAAAAAGTGTTAAATTCTATTTGAATTTGAAAATCCAAGGTAGAGCAGACATCTAAGAACCAAATCATTTGCAAGAAACTCTGCAAATTTATCTGTCATCAAATGAACTGTAAGAAAGCAACAATATTTTCACAAACTCCAGGAAAACTACGTCATCCCTATTAAAGAACTTGAGCGGTAGGTCTTAAAATAACTAAACCAACTCACTAATAATTACTGGGGATGCTGAAAAACTTCTAAATGTAATGCCCCAACATATTTATGGAATAACACAGAAAACACAGAATTTATTGCTCCATACGCGTCAGACTTTATTATTCAAAAAGATACTTACCTCCAATGATCCAATTCCAGTAAAAGAATAAAGACGTGTTGGAGTGACAGCCATTACATAATATCTAGTTCCACCGATGATATTGGTCGTTTCCATCTGTATGAAACACATAAAAAATCATTAAACTCAATTCCAGTTAGTATAAACCAATAATACTCGTTTTCAAACAGCTTTAATTTCTAAATAAGGAAAGTTGGATGATAACTATAAAAGAAAGAGATGGTAAAGTTCCATCTCAAGTGTTTCCTAAAATAAGCAGCTCAACTAATCCACAATTGATCTAATTACATTTACATGCAGACACAAATGGCAAAGATTTCAAAAACCATGAACCTCATCATTCCATATTAGTTAAAAAACGGTTTGTATATAACAGTAACAGTAAAAAGAAGAAATTACGAGGAACAAGTTCCCAAGACAAACGTGATAAAAAATTTTTAAAAAAAAAAAACCTGTAAATCCATGAAAGCTTCTGGTAGCTCTTTGAGCTCAAATAAAAATTTTATATACTTCTCCTTCTTTTCTTTTTCCTCCACAGAAAGTTCATAAAGTTGTCCATCATCAGTACCGAGAATGACGTCCTTCGTAGATGCTGTCCAAGGACAATCAAAACAGGAAAATGTGAATACGAACCAACTACAGTGCAGACAAAAACAAACATTGAAAAAGGGTAAGCTCAGAAATATGACCTTCAGTTATCAATTGTTTATTCCAGGCAACAGTGTTAACAAGAAGACCTTTTAATTTGGTTAAAAGGCGAGGTTTTGTCCACTTTGCATGAATGTAAAACGTATCAATACCCCCTGTGCCAACAACTGTGGCAATGCAATGGCTCCCTCCAGGATCAACAAAGACTCTGTGAATGGATTGGTCCCCAGGACGACCCGCAGAGAGATCAACATCTATATTTTACATAATACACAAACCTTAAGTTTGACCGAAACTTAATAGAGATATTACAAATTTCTTCAATTTGTACAGAAATTTTACAATGAACTTAGTCCTTTTTAAACAAACTTTCATTGCCAAAATTCAGATATGCTAATACACTCATTTATGCTTGAAACAAAGAGCACAGTAAGAAAGAGTGTTTGTAAGTTTGTTGTCAATCAAGCATCTACCGAACAATCAAGCTGATTTAGTTTAGACAATCTTTCTAGTCGTTATCATTCAACTCAAAGAATTTGCAGCCAGTAACTCCCAAGCACGCTAGACAAGTTGGCTCTTATTTCAAGCTGATTTAGTTTATACAATCTTTCTAGTCGTTATCATTCAAGTCAAAGAATTTGCAGCCAGTAACCCCCAAGCACGCTAGACAAGTTGGCTCTTATTTCAGCTCGTTAAACTTCCCCATTCAGATTAAATCAGCAGCATATCACTCTTATCTCACAAAATGAAAAAAGCATTGAACATGCATAAATTCAAATAGTTAGACAAGAGCACCTGATCTTATCTTATCTATAAACCAACAACTAAAACTGTTAAATCCACTAACTGTCAGTCTCGGCAAACAATCAGGAAACATTCAGACAAAACTTTTTAAAATGTTTCTTTCCTTAGGCTGGACACGAAAAAGGAACACAAAATCAATTGGATCGGTTTTCTTCTATGTAACTCTTTCATATGAGTTGAATTAGAACATTCGTGCGACGGGTTAAAGCTGATGAACTCACCGTAAGAATCTCCAACACCAAAATCATGGCGAATAACCCAACCTTTGCTAGTCCCCAATATTATGACATCATTTCCAGCAGCCAGGCACGTAATTACTCCTTTCCCCTTTGCAGCGTATCTTTCAAGAAGATCCACCGAAAAGACTTGCCTCCCGGATTCCATTTACAAATTCCCGCGAGTCAATTTCCTCACCAAATCACATCCAAAAATACACAGAGAAAATCCTAGACAGATCAAACACCCGAGTTGAAATCGTAAACGAATCAACGACTAGCCGGATAGGAATTCACCGAAAACAAGACGCAGGGAAACGCAAGATGAAGATAGCCTTTAACTCAACCAATTTGTACTCTACCAGCCGCCAATAATTTCCCGGAATCTTAAGACGATAAACTCCGGCAGCGATTCCTGATGAAAACTTCAAGATTCAGGCTAAAAGTTCAAACTCATACGGTGGAACGTTGATGGTAATCTGCTTTGCCGCATCGGTCATTACTCATTGTAGGTTTTTGGAACTACTCCCTCAGGCCTCAGCGCGCGAGGATGATGAGAAAGAAAATCTAGAACAACGATCATAGGTGCGCATAATTTTAGAACAAATTTGCTGGCTCTTTAACAATTCCTCATTAAAATATATTTAATATAATAAATTACTCTTCAAATACATCATATTTATCAATTTGACATCAGTTTTCAGACAAGCTGGGACCGGCCCGGGCCCTGGCCTGTTTTAGTCCATTTGCGAGCCGGCCAATGCGATTCCGGTTTTGAAAAATAGAAAAATTTCATAACCATTTTTTTAAAACTAAGAACCGACCCAGCCTGGCCCGTTACCGCAGGTAAAAATCCGGTTCCATTGTCCGGTTAAAAATTATAATAAAAATTAAAATATATAAATTAAAATATATTTATTGTATTAAAATTTAAAAAATAATATATTTTGTTACATTGGTCGAGCCGGTTTCAGGATTTTTTTACTGTAAAAGTCGTAAACCGGCCCGTGAACCATGGATTTAAACTGGCCAGGCCAGTTATCTACAAATTTGAAAATCAAAACAGGCCCGGCGGGTTTTACCCACGGGCCTGGGTCAGTTTTACTCATTAATTTGCCAATCCACCCGCTTGATCCCAACACTTTTAAAAATAATAAGTTTGGCCCATTTCACTAGAACAAATATTCTCAATTAATCATTACAATAGTAAATTATTATTATTAAAAGTAAAATGTTGCATTCATATAAAATAAAATTATATATGCTTATTAAATTTGACTTGCTATGACTTGTTAGGTTAGCTCTTTTGACTCGTGATTCGCGACTCACAAGTCGACTAAAATTTAATTTTTTTTTTAAATTCTTTATGTTCGATTCGGCAAGTTCGATAAGTTCGGCTAGCTGAACTCAACAGGCTCAACGAGCTGATTTTTATAAATGAAAGATAGTACAATCTAGATATGGAAGAATACAATTAATTTAACTGAAATTATTGAGGAATAAATAAATTGTATTTAAAGTTGGTAGGCATAGTGCTTTTTTCAACCATGCATTTGGCCCTCGTTCTTGACTAGATTAAACCAAACCTTGTACGTTTGATTGTTTTCTAGAAGCAAATATTTCATGTTTATAATTGTTTACTCTCCTACGCCATATTTGTGTATCTAAGTCAATTACTCCATCTAGTCGCCACAGACGAATTAAAAAACGAAAGACCCATTTTCTTTATTTTTTATTTAATACTATTTTTGTTTTATTTATTATATATTAATTATATAAGTAACCCCTATCTTTCATTCCTTCTCATTGTTGAATATTTAAACTATTTTTTAGACATCTTTGAAATCTAAGCTACCAGAAGAAGACGTTGCATTCAAGCTTAGTATTTTCATCTTTCTTTCTTTCAAATCTCGAACTTTGAAATTGGTAAAAAGAAAAAAACATCCCCAGATAAAATATGTATATTAGAAGAGGTCATCTTGAAAGTTTTATGAATTTTAGATGATGTACATATTTTTAATCAATTATTTTAATTTTAGAAATTAAAATTTTATAATAAATTGTGTAATTATTTAAAATTTAGGAAAATTTCTTGAATATCTTCTTATTATAATATGAAAATCTGGTAAAAATTTCAAGTCATTCAGATAATATAGCTTTAAAATTTTAAAGAGCAAATTAAAAAAAAATCATACTTGTTGACGTAACAGACGAATGGTGAACTACTCTCATGTGAAGGGTCTCATGAAAGTGGGGTCCATGGGGTTCACTAATGTCGGGCTCCCGAAAAGATATTTTTTTTATCGTTTTTAAAATTTAGGGTTAATTTATTTTTTCCAAAATTCATGATTTTTTTTACCCTTAATTTCAAACTCATATTTGAAAATACTAGGCTCCACCAACTCCATTCCAGCCTAACAAATAATAGGTAAATCTCTGTTTTTTTCCTATATACTATTTTTACGTCAAACTGCAATCATCATGGCTTTGATTGTATTGTTCCAGTTTTCCAACACTTTGAAATTGTTAGAATTAGTTGTATTATTTAATTCAACCACCCAAAATTAATTATTATCTCTTTATCTCCTCTTTTCCTCGCCCACTGATTTGCCCAAAAAATATTCCAATAAATAAATAAATAGCATGCGAAATATATGCAAGTGCACAAGATCGTACTAAAAATGTAAATATAAAATAAAATCATGCTTATATCAACACGTGATATTGTGTCTCAAGTTAATTATAAGATAAGATTGAAAAAAGGGGAAAAAGGACTCTTTCTCTCTCAATCAAGCCAAAAGCCAAATTCATCACTAAAAATAAGGTGAAAATTATTGGTATTGGTTAATTATTGACCCCAAATTGTCAAGAAAAGTTCACCCACTGAATTTAATATTGTCCGACCCTTGACAGGAAAAGAATCTTAAAAGAACATGCTGAAATTCCTCAAGGTGGCGATTCCGCTACGTTTAAAATCGACGATTAATGAGTTCCTTAAACATGACTAAAAAATGCATGTACAAATAAGGAACCATACTTGATAATTGTATAGTCTTATATCCGATCATTGGGTTTGTATCATTCTTACACTTTTGTATTGACATTTATTAAAAATGTGTTATGATAGAAGATGAATATTAGAACTTTTCTAGAAAACTATTCAATTCATTTTTTTTCTAGCCACGTGAAATCGTACAATTTCTTAGCTTTTGTTGAACTACTATCATTAACATAATTTTAAGTTATCTTCAAATTTACAAAATATAATTAAATAATAATTTCAAGAAGAGATGCAACAAATGATACCTAATGAAAGAAAAAGTGCATTTTAATCCTTAAATTAAGAAAATTGGGTTTATTTTACTCTTATATGGTATTCTTGATCATCAACGTGACACTTTTAGATGAACAGCAAAAAGTTTCGTGCTTTCATTCAAAAATTAGGTGGAAGACGTTGGTCTTTGCAACGATGTTTAAGTTTCTTCTAATATTGAATAGAAATATGAAATGAAAAACCACGTTTATCATAAATATAATATAAAAAGAAAGTAGACCTCCAGAAATAAAAGAATAGAAAGAAGAGAAGAGAAAAGAAAAGTTGTCGATTTGAAACAACAAAAAAACATCTTTTGGAAAACTTTAGAAAGTAATTCATTCTACAAACAGTTTGCAACTTTTTCGATAAATCTCTAAAATTTTGAGAGCGTATTCGTGGAGGATAATGTGCCATGTTATAGGTTTATCGATAGAACGTCACTGTTAACGTGTGGTGCAGGGTAAATAATAACATGGACATAAAAATCCTGTTAAAATTCTAAGGACCTGATGTTCTTAAATCTTGGTCCAATGGTGAATAGCATTATTTGTTTGATAAATTATAAGTGAATGTTCTAAATAGGGCTTTTCAACGTGCTTTAACTTTTTGCTAGGCTTTGCAAAAGGACATGTTTTCTGTCAGAGGCTAGATTCGTTCCGATGAGGGATGATTGTAGCAAAGATCTTCACTGTCAAAGCTTTGTACAAACTACAAGGTGAAGACAAAAAGTTGTGAAGACTTTAGTATCGATCGTTGATACTAGGAGCGTTAACCGTGGTTGAGGCTACGCCTGTAATTTTGTTTGGACAATACAACACGTTTCATCCATGATGTCAGAAGGTTTAGATGATAATCGTCCTTGTAGAATTGATTGTGATGAACACTGCTAGCCTTAAAGACAGACCTTCACCATTAATGTGTGATGTGGACTGGTTAATAATATTGATTCAATTATAAATTATACTTGTGTTATTATTAGTTCGATGAAATATTAGTGAATCTTCTAATGGAACTTTTTTCCTGCATTTTGCCTCTATCCTAGGGTTTGCGTAAGGATATTTTGCAACAAAAGCTAGCTTTTTCCCTATGGACAGATGATTGTAGCAAAGCGATGATTGTAGCAAAGATCTTCCCTATGGACAGATGATTATGGCATTTTTTCTTAACATTATTTCTCATATTTTTGCATTTCGGCTATTTTTTTCAATTTTTTAAGACTCTAACTATATGTTAAATATAATTTAATTATTTATATTTATATTAATATTTTTTTCTTCTTTTTTGGTCTTTATATGTGAATATTTTTTTAATAAGATTTTTTTGCATTAGTTGAAAATCAAACTTGAAAACTATAACTCTAATAATATGATAAAATATTAATTTTCTAAGTTTATGAATAAATAATATTTAATTATTTATATTTTATCTTAATTAAAAATAAATAAATCGGAAACCCTTTTTCACGATTGGACTGGAGGATTTAGAATTGCATAACCCTAAACTAGCTGACAGAGAAACATCAATCTGATACCACCCACCGATTACTGTCTTCCACGATGAACGTAGACAGTCAACGGCGGGCTATCTGCCCTTCAAATCTACCAATATTAATGAATGTTCGTCGTCGAGTTCACTCAAACACCAGAACAGACAAATAACTCTTGAACCACTCTCTCCTTCTATTTAAGCACTTCCATCATGGTGTTCGATTTTCGTAGACACTCTTTTCTTAGACACCGTCTTCTTTATTCAATCTCTTTTTCTGCGATTTAAATGGGTAGCATTGACTGTGATTCTACTGACTCTTCATATCCTCATGGAGGAGAATTTACACCCTTGGAACCTGAAGAATTCAGAGCTAAAGCTCATCAAATGGTGGACTTCATTGCTGATTATTATCGAAACATCGAAAACTACCCAGTTCTGACCCAAGTTGAACCAGGGTATTTGCAGAAGAATCTTCCTCAAGCACCGCCCTACTTTCCTGAATCTTTTGAAACAATTCTTGACGATGTGTCGACAAAGATAGTTCCGGGTATGACCCACTGGTTGAGCCCGAACTTCTTTGCGTTTTTTCCGGCGACTGTGAGCACCGCTGCGTTTCTCGGCGAGATGTTGTGCTCGGGTTTTAACTCTGTTGGGTTTAACTGGCTTTCTTCTCCGGCTTCGACGGAGCTTGAAATGGTGGTGATGGACTGGCTTGCATCTATGCTCAAGCTTCCAAAAACGTTCCACTTTTCTGGCTCCGGCGGAGGCGTAATTCAGAACACGACGAGTGAAGCCATGCTCGTTACTCTCATCGCGGCTCGAGAGAAAGCGTTGAATTCAATAGGGACTGAAAACATCCAAAAACTCGTCGTTTACAGCTCCGATCAGGCACATTCAACGTTTGAGAAAGCGGCAAAGTTGGCAGGGATTCATCCGAAGAACATAAGATCCATCCCCACGAAGGCGGAAACCTATTTTTCTCTATCTCCGGCGAGTTTCCGGCGAGCGGTAGAGGCTGACATGGCATCTGGGTTGGTCCCACTTTATCTGTGTACCACTCTGGGGACAACTTCAACAACCGCCATTGATCCACTCGAGGCTCTAACCCAAGTGGCGACCGATTACGGCATATGGGTACACGTCGACGCTGCGTACGGCGGAAGTGCCTGCATATGTCCCGAGTTCCGCCACCACCTGAACGGGATTGAACAGGCTGACTCACTGAGTCTCAGCCCGCACAAGTGGCTGCTCAGCTACTTAGATTGCTGTTGCTTGTGGGTGAAAAACCCTAGATTGTTGATCAGAGCTCTAAGCACCAACCCTGAGTATTTGAGAAACAAGCCGAGCGAGTCGGACTCGGTAGTCGATTTCAAAGATTGGCAAGTGGGGACGGGTCGACGATTCAAATCGCTCAGAATGTGGCTCATTCTCCGGAGCTACGGCGTGGCCAATCTGCAAACCCACATCCGGTCCGACGTGAAAATGGCTAAACAATTTGAAGAATTGGTGAAATCAGACGGGCGATTCGAGATCGTAGTGCCGGTGACATTCTCTCTGGTCTGTTTCCGGTTGATCCCGTCCCCTCCG
Organism: Begonia fuchsioides; assembly: GCA_003255005.1. NCBI lineage: Eukaryota > Viridiplantae > Streptophyta > Magnoliopsida > Cucurbitales > Begoniaceae > Begonia > Begonia fuchsioides. The sequence continues at coordinate 1,201,256 of QAOC01009333.1, forward strand.
GCAGGGCGAGTCGAAACTGAGTTGCTCAACAAGAAGCTCCTCGAATGGGTCAACTCGACGGGAAAAATGTACATGACTCACACCGTAGTCGGTGGGGAATATATACTGAGATTCGCAGTGGGGGCCACGCTCACAAAAGAGAGCCACGTGGCTGCCGCGTGGAAGCTGATCAAGGAGGGTGCCGATGAACTGGTTAAGGTGGTCGTGGACTAAAATTGACCATCAAGTCTGAATAAGCATCGAAAGATGTCTCCATGCATGCATGCATGCAGTCCTACGAGGCTATCCATTTGTTTTCTGCAGCAAATAAATGGAGAGGTTGATTTGGAACGTTCAATGCTTCTGCAGAGAACACGACCCGGGTCGACTTTCCAATCGTGTGATATGTTATCCTTCCCTACAAAAACGTGACAAATAATGTGACGTCGTTTGATTTATGTGTGTTCTTGGTCTTCTCTAGTCTACCTTGGGTAATACAGATTATATTATATGGTATTTAAATAAATATGTACGTTCAAATAATGTGAAGTATGAAAAAGCATCCTTCCACTACAGATATCCATTCCTGTGCAAGATAACCTCTCGTGCCTCTCGTCGTCGTTAGGACCAGGCTAAACTCTCTCCCCACGAGCTTTGCCAGGCCAAAGTCGGCCACGACCCGACTGCCCATAACGGTTTATGCAAACCAAAGATTAATCTCTAATCCAATTAGTCCACGTGGCACTTTCATTGGCCAGAAAATACTACGTTTTTCACTCTTTCGTCCAACTTTGATTACAAAATTAAAGAATGTAATCAACTTTTTAAACACCGTCAACAAAACTTAATCCTCACCGCCGTAAGATCCTATCTTGCAATCACAACCGTCAAAAAATGACAAAGTCATTAACTAGGCTGGGCCCAGACATTAAATGAGGTGGTTTAATGGGTTTTTAAGATTAATCAGCCTCAGCTCAGCAAGAAAAGCCAGATTTCACCAACTTCGAATTAATCATATTATAATACGTGATTATCAAACTAATGACAAGGCTCAAAATGACGTGTCACGAGAACAAGAAGTTCTATCTTGCAGCTTTGGACGGATCAGATAACTGAAACGACATCGAAATTCCGTGGACGACAAACTTGTGGGACGACATCATCTCCGGAGCCACGATCCTGACTCCATTGATGAGCAAACCGTGCACAGAGCCAGCTTCGTTTGTGATTTCAAGATCTTGATTGGCCAGCAATGTCTTCATCGTCGATTTAGCCGGGAACGAAGCCAGTTCTTTGTACGTAAACTTCTTTGGGAGAATATGAAGCCTCACAATTCTTTCCAGTAAAGGAGAAGGAGATGCTATGGAGGGTAAAATAGGAGGAGCGAAGATCGTCACTGAAGATAAATCCAGGTGATCTTCAAGAATCCCAGGAAGAGCAAACTGTAATCCAACGGCCAAAGAGACGAACCCATTGGAGCTAAGCAATCGGACGATCCTAAACCCCTCGTCGGAGCTTTTGGATTTAGGTTTATAGGATGCTAAGCCGGCGCCGGAGTCACAAATCGGTGACTGAATGAACTCAAGATTTAGAGGAGAAAATGGTCCAAGAACTCCATGTACAGAAATGGTTTCTCCAAGAAATATATCTGGATGTGATACCAGAACTTGATTAATCTCAACCAGTCTCGAATGAGAATCAGCCCTGGTGATAGCGATGTTCTTTTTCTTATAAAAAGTTGGGAAACAACGGCCCTGCGTTTGGTTCAGGAGATCATCCATGGACAGCGAAGAAGACAAAGTGTGGTATTTGAAGAGACTGTGCATTAGCCATGGAGGGAGAGTCAAGTTGGAAATGGCGGCGTCTTTGATGGCGAAGATGGTCGCGTTCGGAGAAGAAAAGAAGAGCTCCGGCGAGACGTGGAGAAGAGTGGCCGTGATGTTAAACCCAGATCTTCTCAAAGCGCCGGAGATATTCAAGGCGAGTTCATCACTGACGTGTTTGATGGGCGGGCTGTGTACGAAACTGGAGTGTAGAGTTGCAGAAATCGCCATGAAAGCTAAGATTACGGAGATGGCGAAGTAGGCGGGGGCATGCCAAGAATTAGAGGAGCTAGAAGCCATTTTCTTTGATTTCTTTCTTCTCTTTCAGCTATTGGAAGCTTGAGAACTTCTCTGGCTTTTCGATCGGCGATCTTGATTTCAACTTTTATGTAATTTTAAGATTTACTTTAGTTATAAATCAGTTACTATTAATTCGAGACAAACTGTCCGATTAAAAAATTGGACACTTGCCCTTGAATTTTATTATAATTGTAAAATTATAAGGGTATTTGTCATTGAATTTTACTATATTAGTAATTCTTAATGATGTTGATGCTTTAATTAACATATTTTATCAACCGATAATAATAAAAAGGTTTAAAAAATTATAAATTTGTAAAAATTCATATTTTACGAGGTTAAATGATTTATATATAAATATAAAAAATATTATTATATCTTCTTTTATTTGTTCAAATTGACGTTAATAGCTAATCAAATTGAACATCATAAAATTAGAAAAATATGTGATGTCAAAAAGTCCGTCGTAATTATAAAAAAGTTCAAGCTATTTATTGATTATTTTTAAAGTTCAAAATATGAGATCAACTATCTCATAGTTCATTGTTTGAATTGTTATTTGCCCTAATATTTTTTAACCTAAAAAAGAAGCTACTATAAACCATGGTCTATGATAGTCTACGAGAAATCAACTTAAAAGATGAACAATCAAACTAATATTTTGGCACCATCGTAAACCGCAAAAAACTATAGTACTATAAAAATTGTCACGTCTCGAAAGAGACCCGAGACAGACAAAAACTATCCGTCGAATCTGCTTAAAATGAGTTCAACAAAGATGAACTCAAAGCCAAACATGCATGCGTTGGCAGAGATGTTAACTCAAGGCCACTTCCAAAGTCATGGGAAACCTAAACGTAGATATACAAGCCATATGCCTTCTATAAAACAGGAAGATGAAACGACGACAGATGACTGCGTAACCCTACGTTGACTACATCGAAGTATCACTTGTTTGACTTTGTATATAGTCAACCCTATTCCTGTTTCAAACCCTAAGCAAGATCAAGGAAGGTTTTCGTACAAAAAATTAATAAAATGGCGTTTAAGAACTTTAAATTGAAGCTTTAATGTTCCTCCATTACGCTGTAAGTTTTTTCTTTAATTAGGGTTTTGGTAGTTTTGGAGCTCATGTTAAAACCTCCATTAATGCCATAACTGGTAAATCAGAAGCAAAAACGAGATCATTATAAATACGAGACCAGTCTGTGGTGGTAGAATAACTTGCAGTTGGCCTTGTCGCTAGAGGGACAAAGAGAAGATAGAAGATCTTCGTTGACTCCTCCGTCAACCAAAGACATATTTTGTTACATGTATGTCTTTGTTTTTATAAAATACAAACTAACCCATCGAAAAAAAGAGCCAGTAATATTTTTTGTAGGGTTAGGATTTGTCACTCTCTCGAATTTCATTACTTAAGATCATGATTTTCTTAAACAGGTTATTTTTTCAGTCATGGGGTTGACCATCCAAAGTCAGTGCATCTGTCTAGCCATATTCCTTATTTTAGGAGTATTGTCTGCCCAAGTTAGGTCAAGAGATCTTGGAGACGTATCAATGTTTGAGAAGTACGAGGAGTGGATTGCTCGTTACGGGAAAATTTACAAAGACACGACAGAAAAGGAAACTCGATTTCAGATTTTCAAGGAAAATGTGAGACACATAGAACTAACCAACAGTTTCCCAAACAAAACCTACAAGTTGGGTGTCAATCAGTTTGCAGATCTCACGCACGAAGAATTCACAGCTTTCAAAAACGGATTTAAGTCTCGAATCAGAAGGGTGGATTCTAAATTTAGTAGTTCTTTCAAATACGAGAATGCATCGGACGTACCGTCGACTGTTGATTGGAGAAAAAAAGGCGTAGTAACATCCGTGAAGAGCCAAGGAAAATGCGGTACGAGAAAGAAATTTTCATATACAGCTACGAAAACTACTGCTGTTTAGACATGTTTCTCTTATAATGCAGGATGCTGTTGGGCATTTGCGGCTGTGGCAGCCATGGAAGGAGCCGTAAAGCTGGCAACAGGAAAATTAATCACATTATCTCCACAAGAACTCGTTGATTGTGACTCCAAAGGTAGAAACAATAATTGTTGGGGTGGTTTTGCGAGAGAGGCCTTCGTGTTCATCGTAAACAACAAAGGACTCGACACAGAAGCCGACTATCCATACATAGGCAAAAGAGGAACTTGCAACGAAGAAAAGAGAACCAAGATCGCAGCAAGTATAAGAGGGTTTGAGCTCGTGCCAGCAAACAATGAAGAGGCTTTGCTCAAGGCTGTGGCTCACCAACCAGTCATAGTAGCAGTCGATTCTAGGACATCAGATTTTCAGTTCTATGAAAGCGGCGTATTTACGGGAGAGTGCAGTACAAATCTGGATCACGAGTTTACCGTCGTCGGATATGGAGAAGATTTCGACAAGACTAAATATTGGTTGGCCAAGAATTCATGGGGGACAGATTGGGGTGACAATGGATACATGAAGCTACAACGGGACGTGGATGCAAAGGAAGGCTTGTGTGGCTTAGCTATGGAGCCTACATATCCCATAGCTTAAAGCTCGATATTTCAGTTCATTTCTCGTTTATGTTTCCAAAACCTTAGGACTCTAGGAATTATATGGATACATTCACAAGTACTTTATTTGGGGAAATTCATAATGCTTGGATTGGGTGCAACATAAATTGGTATTGCGGTGCTACGAAAAGGAGTAGCGTTTAAGGAAAAACCCAAATAAAACATCCATTGGATGTGAATTTACTATGACCAAATGGCAAATAAGGATAGAAGTTCACATGTTACACTAATGCATAATAAATTTAATCCCAACCATGTCAGTATAATATGTCTATCATTGCTCTAAACTTTATAATTCATGTGACAATCTACCTCGTGAAAGCAAGTACGAACATTATCGAAAGTGAATGAAGTTTGTGTAAATTTCTTTTCTCTACTAGTAATTCATCATTGCAAGTAACGATAGCGACGTTTAATCATCCAATTATATAAGTCATTCAAAACCAAAAGTTAGATATTCGTGCATTAATTCAAAGTTTATAATCTTCAAATTACCCTGTCAGCCAGCCAAAAAAGCGCAACTGAAACTCCAACCAGTATACTAATAATCTCTGGAAAACACATACGAAAACATACAAGCGCCTACGATTTTGAAGCCTTAAACAATGTCTACATGTGTAGTTTCTTCTTCGAGCCTGCCCGCTGCTCCGACTGCACTTTGGTTCTGCACGTTTTGCTTCGAATCAAGTTTATGTACATGAAAACCCAAATGGAAATACTGCTAGTTCCAAAACCAAAAAATGAAGTTAAAAAAAAAAAAGAAATTTCTAACCTGAGAATAGTTAGATGGAAGAACTGGTGGAGGTGGGGGCAATTTAAATGGAAAATCACCATCAACATTAGTCATTCCTCTCTCATTTCCTAAAGAAACTGTTTCGAGTTCAGAATCGGCTTCGTCATTGATTGCATGTCCAGCTATGCTCGTAGATGGAACTGGAAGACCCAATTCGATAACCCTCGCCTGCATTATTGTTTCAATTTTGTTAAGATCGATGATAAATGGCTATTTGCTTTATCTCAATGACAGAAAATGACAAGAACCACGTCTTTCATTGAGTATCCTAATAGAAATAGCATTTACAATGGATTTATAGCATGAATGACTTGAAAATTTCGTGACATTATAAAAAATGACTGAACAAGTCGCAACCCAATTAACATGCCACACTTTGATTAGGATTTTTGGTCAAATATTTATATAAATATTGTAACCTTATCGGCAGGGGAAATGCTATTAGAAATAGTCTTTCCTCTTTTATGCTTGACTTCATTTGCTCCAAATTTGCTCTCGTACATTGAACGAGCAGGATGTACACTCCATCGAGAGAGCCTTTTTGATCTGTTGGCGTGGTCGCGATGCATTTTGGATTCATCAGCTGAGAAAGCATATAAATATACATCAGCAGCAAAATGAAAAACATACCCACAGATGGAATATGAAGCCATTGATTAACCATTATGTTAGTCATAGAATATAATTATTCTATAATAAAACCGTGTCAATGCAATGCAACGTAGCATAAGAGCCAAAAACTAAATTCATTGAAACACGTGGTTGTAAATGAGAATCATGTTCTAAGAAAAAAAGATATGTTCTAATAAGAAGTCAAGGAGCTAAGTTCTGATTCGTTTAAGAAATACATCACGAAATGGTAAAGAGAAACAATAAGAAACCAGATTAATTACCTTGACGAAATCCATCAAGATCTTCCTCATTGCCATCCAATCTCATCTTGCTTGGAGATTTCTTCAAGCCACTCTGAGATCTAATTACATGTAGACCACCGGCCTCCCCATCACTCACAACGTTGATACTAGAATCCTCCCCATCTGCACCAGTTCTAGTCACATCGGAGCCAAGCTGATCGCCCAGTCTTTCAAGTCTGGCCTGTGATCTACAAATTTTCATAAAGGTGAGAATGCTTTTTTAACTTTTCTAAATAAAGATTCATAACTAGCCACATTTATTTCCATGACATCATATAGTAATATGTGTGCAAGAGCATAGGAGTAACCTATTCAGTTCAGCTTGCATCCGTGAGTACCGATTATGTGCTTTGACAAATTTTTTAATTTTTGATGTTATCCTGCATTCAAATGATCCAACAATATATGTAAGGAGACAAAAAAAAGCCATCAAGACAGTATCTTAATAGCTGAAAATTAAGAGTACCTTTTACATTCTTCTTTCTCGTTGTATAGTTGAGATTCGAGCTCCTGAATTCTCGAAGTTAAACTTTCTGATTCTTGAGTTTTTTCATCCAGGTAGACCTTTATAAAACATGCATGAGAAATATCTACACTGAAGAAATAACACTGACCTTTCTGATCTGTGAACATTATTATCAAAACTAGCAATAACACATACAAGTTTTATTAATTATCATAAGAATGTACATAGATGTGTGTATTGGTAATTAGACTTGCTTCTTTCTGTGTTATTATCGAAAGAAATAGATTGATTTGGCACCTTCCACGCCTTTCCATAGCACATGACTTCTATTGCCAGCTACATGATTTTCTAGTAACGAGAGCATAAAAAATATCGGGAATTTCAACTCTCAACGTTTAGTGCAACTAAAAAACTAATATTAAAACTTGTGCATATATAATTTAAAGATATAAGATCTTACTTCAATTCTATAGATGCTTCTACACATAATATAACAATAGACAGAGGAAACATATCACGAAGGTTTATTCGCAGAATAAGTATCAACTACTTGAAATACAATCAAGCAGGCAGGTCAAAGTTAAAGAAGCCACGTAAAAAGCTTAAGAAATTAACTCTACAATATCTAACATTATTTCATTAGATGAAAACAAAAGGGTATTAAAAATTTTGAAACCAACCCCAACTTGATACTTTTTATGCTCAACCATGCTAATTTCTGAAAGCACTTTTTCCAACTGCAAATGGATCCCACATTAAAAAAACAATATCAGCAACTTCATAACAAAATTCAGAAATAACATTTTTGGCTTGCCTGCTCTTCAAGAGCGTCTCTAGACGATGAGGATGCAATTTTATCCTCTCTGACCCGCTCTACGCTTCTATCAGAAATTCTCAGACTTCCAGAAAAATCACTTTGTCCATCTACTTGCTCCTTTTTCCTTCTTTTTTTGTCACTAGATAACCCACACAAAAGTCTTTATTCAAGTAGAAGTAGGAAAAAGTCATTTGAGAGTGTTTTAGATAAAACAATGTTTCTAAGACTGGTAGTGCACTTGTCAAAATAATTGAAGCAATGAGCTCCAATAGAAATACAATCAAATATGCACTTGTTCCCATTCAATAGTCAAGAATTCTTGGCAGTATCAAGTTGGGGCAACATGCTTTTATGATTGCCTATTTTCTACATATTATACATACTTTTAGACTGGATAGAATTTCTGGTCCTCGAGGATTGAAACCAACTTAGTTGATGAAGTTATCCGACAACTTCATATTACCAAGAATCTCAGAGAGAAAAGATAAGTTTCCAAAAAACATTCACCGTAAGCTGAACTTAGCACCTTACACATAATACAATAAAGCCTAATGGTCCTTGAATAAAGTCAAAATCTTTCCAACATTCGTGGCAACACAGATCTAGCAGGATATTTGAAATGTGATGTAAGTTACATCAACTTCCGATCAGTTATACTCATATTTCTTTCCAAATGTCTTGTTCATCAGAGAAACATCACAGCTTATAAATATCCAAATTGTAGTTTTTCCCTATGGATCAGCTTTATAGCTACTTTGTACAGTATAATTTTTCCTATTTTATTTTTGTTAAGGATGAGGAAACCATTAATATCATTTAGCCAAATAATACTAATGTATTACAGTAGGAAGATAACAATGACTTACGGCAGCCTCTCAAGAGACCTCGAGGAGCTATGTCCTGCAATTTAAGTTTTATAAGGAAGAAAATTAGTAATTATGTTGGACTAGATATGACACTTGAAAACATAAGCTAACTTATTCACATGCAAACATCTTTTATGTAAATAGAAACACAAAAAATCTTTACACCATTGAAAAAATTTCTTTACACCATCTCAAACACTATTTTCTCTTACCACGTGCTGCCCGTTGACCTCTTAAATCTCTTGCTCGAGGTGGAGAATACCTTTGCTCAAGCCTATCCCTCAAATCAACTCCTCGGTAATCACGCCGACCTGTATCAAGATAATAGTATTTGCAATATGGAAGATAATTTACCATTAAATAACATAGATAAACAAAGCAATCAACCACAATTTACAGCTTACCATTACAAAAACAACATGAGATATATAAAAAAGAATAGTAAGAATCCCTCCATGGCAATCCATAGGGCCATAAAATTATGAAAAGATAAGGAAAATCCAGGTTTTGTGATAATATTGATAATTTGGTTTCATCTAAAGAAGTATATTAGAGGTGATATCCAGGACGTCAGGATGAACATCAAAGAATATAATAAGATAAGGAGAATAAAATTTCTCCATGATCGGGTCATGATGGCCATCAAAGAATATAATAGAGCAAGTGGAACAAATTTTTCCAAGATAGGGTACAATGATATAAAAATGTCCAGTTGTAAAATTCAAATCTTCGGATAATATCCTTCAAGAACATGCATAGGTCCTTCGAAAAACGACATCCAACGGATTATCATCCAGACATAACTAACATAGGAACAACGATATGCCCAAGATTACATCAACATAAAATAGTTGAATATTAAGGATAGTTTTGAGGAGGATCAATGTAAAACCAAATCATGATCCTTTGAAATTTAATGTCTGACTTATCCATTGTAGAATACCATCAAAACTACTCCCAATGATAGTATCAAAATGATCTTGATCACTAATAAGTATACTGAGTCTCTCAGTATATGTAATTTTCCAACATAGCAAAAACTCTGATACTTTATCACACCAGAAGATTTTGGATAGCTTGAATAATTGAAAGGAGTTGAAAATATGCTGGAACACATTGAGAAGAACCATATCTCTATTGATGCAACTCGAGCAGAACAAGTATGAAATCTATCTTCAAGCACCATAACTTATGGGGAAGCTTCAGAGATGAGGGTTTGCCAAATACATCATGACATATAACAACCATATACCTCGTGTAACCATTCTACCAAGAACCAACTGTCAAATCCACGTTAAGCTTCACATTTTTGGGAGCATAACATCAGATCCCGTATATAATGCAAAAAAAGATTGCCACTGAAATTACATAACTTGATCTAATACAAACTTTCATAAGCACAGTATTTTTTTCAATAGGTAGCAAATAAGTAATCAATTAATTAGATTACAATCATTAATCTTTAGAAAAAAA